>JASANC010002019.1:0-73111 GCA_030248135.1 Theristus sp. LFF4_11
CGAGGGAATATGCAGCCATATAATGCGTGATGCGCTCTCCGCTCGCTGCGCTCGCTCGCGTATCCGCATGATATGGCAGCATGCCAGCAGGGTCACCAACAGAATTCCACTTGTGATACTCTGCAGGTTTCTTTTCAAAGTGGCCAATTTTGTTTCTGTTCTTATAAACCAACAACAGAAAACGAAAACGTTTTTTTTGCTCTGAAGAGAACGATCAATATGGATGGGTGGGTGAGTGGTTCTCCAACAAAGTCGACAACAATTTTACTTTGTTTTCCAGGACGTGGCCGTTGCCCACGAGATTGAAGACGTCTTGCTACCGTCGGACGCTTGGATGGCCTTCAGGAAACGATTGGTTCTCGAATTGCTTGGATTGGACCATGAAGAGTTCATGAAGGTTTGCAAAGCTGCGTCATCTGAAAGGCGTTTTTATGGGCCTTTTCAATTGACCTGGAGACGGAGTGAAAACGGCTTTATAGCAGCAGCGAAACAAAACATACTGATTCCAGAGCACATTTTGAAAGCGGATTCTGCCTTCTCACCATCCGGCAACACAGACAACACGGTTTATGACTTTATGCAAAAAGCAGTAAAGTACCATAGCACAGAGATCGTTTTTATGACATCAACAAATGAAACAGTTTGTTTCTGGTTCGACGACTCTGTAAGTACGTTAACACAAACAGGAAGGAATATATATTTTGAGTTGCCGCTTTAAAGGAAGACCAACTGCCGATTATCTACACTGCACCGAACAAAAAAAAGCAATACTAAAACAGCAGTGGCGAGTTTGCAAAAAAAAACAAAAAAAAAACACTGCTGCGACTTTTGCGCACGCAGGCGCTGATCGAGCCGTCGCCTCCGTCGTCGACGAGCAAACTGTCGAGCAGTCAGAAGATGATGGAGACGATCGTCGAGAGCGAGGCGTCGTTGGCCGAGACGACTCCGGCGGCGCGTCACTTGTCGGCGGTCGCCTGGCATAAACTGCTCGCGTACATTTTCGCGCGGCTGAAGCGACCGCCAACGACGGAAAAGACGAGCGCTCCCGGAGACGAGCGAGTCGCAGGTCGATCCGAGCGACGACGACGACGACGACGTCAATCGACACAGCAGCAGTGGTCGGTTGGTGGTGCGAGTCCGGAGCGACAGCGATATCTTCATCATCATCATCACCATCACCATCAGCATCATCATCATCATCAGCGAACTGATCGCGCCCATCTGCGACACGTCGCGTCGGCGGGCACATTCGCCGCCCGGCAGACGGTCTCGTGTCGACTGCGGGCGCCGTCGGCCGAGGAGCAGCGGGAGCGACGATTTCTCTCCGCTTGCCATCGGCGGCGAGCGAACACGTGATAACAAACGTTTGAAGTGGAATTGTTTGAATTGTAGAAGGGGAGATTGCTTGAACTATTGTAGCAGTATTATAGCATGTTTGTTTGAACCTGTCAGTTTTTGCTTTGCAGAATTATAGGTGCGTATGCCAGTCTTTGAATTATGGCGAGAAGAGCACTTGTGTATCGAGTTTTAGTTGAAATCCGGAACATTCCATTTGTAGTTTAGTGTGTCTCTGGTGGCGACTCCGATCCTCTCTGTTCTTTCGCGAGACTCTGTACTCTGTGAAAAAGGTGACAGTTTTTAAAACAAACTTACTCGCTTCGGAACCATCGGGACTTTTTTCCTGCGCTGTTTTGATGTTCAACAAACTAAACACACACAGTAGCTAGTTCTTATACGTTCATATCCATCTTTAGAGTTCGAAAATTAAGATTGAGAATACAGTGTAATTCACTTTCAATCGTGTTGTTTTTAACTGCATTTTGGAGCTTGCTTGACACAATTTTCATCGGGTTTGCTTGCTGCTGATTTTTTCATCGTCAGTTGCTGAGTGGTTGTTTCTCTGTTAAATTGTAGGTTCGTCGATATGCTTTAATCTCTCAATTCTTCAGAGTTTTCTGAAAACACAGAATGAATGCATTCTAAAGCAGCAAGTTTATGGTACAGAAGAAGAAACTGATGAACACAAAATGTGGTAAAAGACCGCATAATGATAGGTATGCATTGCACATGTAGACGTACAACACACGTTGACACCGCTGTTTTATTCCTAAAGCCATCCATTTTTAATTCATGAGTGGAGGCTGAATGGGTTTAACATAGACGTTTCAGTGGAACGCCAAAATAACAAATTTAGGCTGTAATTTGTGCCAAATTGTGTCAGGCCATGAATTTGGTCCGCAAATTCTGCCTCAACATCACAGAAAAACTTTTCAACGTTTAATTTTTGGGACGACCTATCTCACGTTGCATGGTCGCTTTCATTAGTGACAATCGGTGCCGGGTGGCAGCGCAAAGCAGCTTTCTCCATAAACATCTTTTCATGTTTCTGCTTCAATTCATTTTGAATACACGAAACTCCAACGGTTATCAGTTCGGATTGTTTTTGGGATAAAATTCAATACTAATTGTAATCTTGAAGTCAACAGAAGTGAAGTGCCCAACGAAAATTTATCGCGACACCACATACATCTTGTTACATTAACTTTCAAACATGGGTCTCCGTGCTACACTAAGTCGCCTCCTTAATTCTTGTCTTCGATGTCCATCCATGTTCCGTGGTCAATCATACAACATTGAAAAGGTGGGTAACTTTTCTTTTTTTAATAAAAAACAACAACATTTCTTTGAAATCAGTTTTTATTTGTTTTATTTTTATTTGGACTCTAAAAATTTAGACAAGAAAATAAAAATTAGATAAAAATCACTTCCCGAATGTTCTAACAGTATTCCAAATTTTAAGTCATACGGTCCCAGCACAAGCCAGTGGTGAGAGCATTTTGAAACTGGATCTTTTTTTGGCTTACCCTGTCTGTGCTTAGGTGTCAAAGCATTATTGAGTCAAGAAACGCGCTGATGAAAAACGATCGAACAGCAAAAATCACGGTTTCCAAGTCGAACACGTTTCCGCGCACAGGCAGAGCAACGCGACCAGAAGCTTCTGAACGACCGCCTGACGCACCCGATCCGCTACGCCTACCTGACGCAGCAATACCCGGTCGACATCGTCATTGACGAGCGCGAGCTCCTATCCAGCTCGCTTGACTCCTCCTCCTGTTACGAGAAGAAAACGCTCTCGCAAATATTCGAGGACAACGAGTCCGTGCTGGAGAGCGACCGCGACGAGGAGCAGGTGGTCTTTGATCGTGCACGATTTCACAGCATCGTTCTCAATGGCGACCCCAATAATAATGAACACCGGCAGAAGAATAAGAATGAGACATGCGCGGGTAATGAGAGATAAGAAGGGGAAGCGTGTAAAAATGGCATTATTTTGGACCCTTCGAACGTCGTTTTTTTGTGACCGGTGTTATTATCAATTTTTTCAAGGCTCTGCGACTCACGGGTTTGCAGACCGTAGAAAGGAAACCGGTTTCAATCTTCATGTGGCAATTTTCAAAGTCGCCCGTGTGACTCGTCCCATTCAGGGGACTTGGATCACTTTGCAAATTTGAATTCCCGCGTCATACATGAAACTGTTTACCTGTGCTCGCATAGAGTCTCAGGACGAAAACAAAAGATCATACAATTTTACTTGATTAAAAAGACTTTTTGAAGTATTTATTTTCTTACCACATGGTATTTATGCACCCTGTGGATTTTGTTCGTCGAATTTGAATACAAGTTGCATGGTACATGTTTACTAACGACGGTGACGAATGTTAATTGAATGTTTGCTATTAAAACTCGTTTTCCTTATTTTTTATATACACGTACAACTTTTTTGTAGTTTTAAGGACCCGGTTCATATGTATGTTCTGAATAAATAAACTTTCTCCAATACCCCGTTTCTCCAGATTTGTGTTGTTCCTAGACACGATTTTGTCGAGACGAGACGAGGACTCGAGACTTTCAAATTTTCTGCAGATGTTGCTCTTTACTTGTTGAAATTGAGCAAAACATATGGCTTGTTTGTCTTAGCTTAGTATCAATTTGTTTCAAATCTAAACAGCATGAGCCTGTTTGGCTTTTTTATTATCAATTGAACCTGGATAAATGCATTTTATTAGCATACCATACAAAACAATGCACAACAGTATTTTTTCGTATTTGTTGGCCGTACAAGCTGTTGGCGCCGGTGCACTTCAAAGAACAACTGGCCAGAATTTCCGTCCGCAATTCTTTGCTGTTCGAGAAGGCCATTGACCATGGACGAGCACAGTGACAGTTGAACCGGAGCCGCCTGGTTGGTTGGATAGCTCCGAATAATCCGGATTCGGAATTCTGAATGATGATACGCCATTGTCACTCTGGCAAACGATTATTTTTTTGTGTTTGATTTGACCCACACATAATTCGTTACTTGGCATAATCCTCCTACAGTATCTCACTAGTGGTTTCTTCAACAACTGGAGAGTGAGTTGCTGGCCTCGGGGAAACAGGACCAAAAAAAACACTGGGCGAACCTTTTTTAGATTTGAGTGTGAGTCACGTACTGTACTGCTTTTTATGTTTTCTAAAAATATAAAATTTCTGTTTTTGGTTACGTTGGCGTTACCGTTACACATCTGAGAATAAGGAAAATTATTTGTCTCGAAACGAAAAATCGTCGAGACGAGACGAGAACACGAGACAGCGTTTTTTTATCAAATTTGTCGAGACGAGACGAGACTCGAAACGCACCGATACGAGACGAGACTCGAGAGAAAATAAGTCTCGGAATAACACTCACGAGTGACACCTCATGACCATTGAAAAGTGACAAAAACATGTACACTGAAAGGAAGGTACAAATCAACTTGTAAGTTTCTAAGGCTACTCCAGATCTTCCGAAGTGAAACATTCATATCCGATTATAAAAATTAAAAAATCGGTTGCACTTGACGTGTTCGCGCGCTGTCAAAATCATCACTATCATGCACCATCAACGAGTTGCATCATTGTCGACCGACAAACATACAAGTACAAGTGTTGCGCTGCTGCTGTTTCTGACGCTTCTGACGGTGGCGCAACACGGGAACGCGCTGAAATGCTACAGTGGCACCATCAACGGCACCGAAACGGACGAGGACCACAAATTCGGACAGGCGGAATGCGACCGCGGCGTCCGCTCGTGTCAGCGGCTCAAGACTTGTGTGAGTGTTGGGCGAATTCTTTCGTTTCGACTTTTTTTGAATTATTGTAGCCAGTCCCACACGTTAGTCGAAACATCGCACTGAGTGTACACCGCAAACTCCGGTGGCTTGGTAGTATTGCATGGATGGCACAGCATCTCGTCGTGGGCCGTGCGAATTCTCTCGCCTGAAAACGCGTGGGCAGCCTCCTAGTCGCCACTGAGCAAGAAAAAAGTCATGCCAAGAAGCTCACCAAGATGGCGTACTACGAGGATGAGCTAACAAGATGAGCTTCTTGCATCCGCTTTTACCAACTTCGGAGGATTTCGGTCGCGAAAACGCGGTGATATCAATTAAAAATTTAAATTTTTGTCCTTTCGAAAAAACGCTTTCGAAAATTTTTATTTATTTGACTGTTGCAGTTCAAATTCGTGCCGCAGTACAACTTCATTGTAAAAGCCTGCTTCAACGCTGAAACGGCAGGCTGGCGCTGTAATAGCCAAGAATGTGTGGAAGCAGCAAACGGCACAGTGCAGATTTGCTGTTGCACCGGCGAATTGTGCAATAGCGCTAGCATGACATGAACGGAAATTCGTTCGTATTCAAACATTTGTATTTGCACATTTGTGCATATGATTACTTTTATGTTATGTATACTACTGACTATTTGTATACAGCAGAGGCCACGCGGCAAATTTGAATAAAACGATATTGAAATAGGGTTCGTAAAAAAGTGAAAATTACAATTTTTTAAATTTTTAAAAGAATATTTATTTAACTCCGTAAAGTCTTGCATATAAGGTCTCCTTATATAAATTTGAAAATGGGCGGAGTGTAAAATTTCTGGAAAAAAAATTCAAATTTTTGACGTGTGTCACAACCTTATAAGCGGAGGCCGTCTTATAAAGCGAACATTAGGTAATTTCGGGCTTTATAAGACCTCCTTCCCGGGTTAAAGGTTGTCAACACGTAAAATTTGAATTTTTTCTTTCAGAAATTTTTGATTTTCAAATTTATATAAGGAGACCTTATATGCAAGACTTTACGGTAATATAAAAAATTCCAAAATGCTGGAGAAAAATCTGATAGTCAACAAACCGCGCTGACGCGCTGAGTTAGAATTATTTTGCATTTTCAGAATTAAATAAAGTTTGTTTTGGCTTTAAAATTTAAAAATTATTGGCAAAACTTTCATGAAAATTACTCTCCAATCAATTTAGACCTACACACCTTTTGCAGCATGTTGATCCAAAACCGGACGTTGTTGTTGACGAACAACGCCGCGCTTCTTCGAGACGACCATCGGCAACAGCCAATAGTTGACAAGCAGTTTTCTTCACATTTGATGCGTAAAAACAATGTATTTTACTGCTGTTTAGTCCGTTAACGAGCTCGTGAGACTAATTGCAGAAGATTAAAAATTTTAAAAAATTAAGATAGAATTTTAAAAAAGTTTAAAAATTTCGAACCCTTCATTGAAATTACCAATTTTTCAGTTCCGTTTTGTTTGTGACGGTTAATAAACGTAACATTTATTGTCAACAATAACAGAAACTATAGCGGTGAAACGCGTCTTCTATTCAGTCATGGAGAACACACATGCGGTCCAGCCATCCGCAACAATGTTTATCAAATTAAGAAAGGCTAGTCGGGTTTGCTAAAGTGGTATTGAAGCCAATGTTCCAAAGAAACTTCTCAGATACACAGAACACACGTGCTTTTATTCGGTGTTGCGTTCAAAGTGCGAGACCACATCCAATCAGCAAAAAAGGCTGCGGAACGTTAGAAGTCCATCTCTGATTGATTGACAAATGACGAGAGGTTCGCTGATTGGCTGTTCAGTCGAAATCGAAAAAGCCAGTTCCTTGAAATCCAATCCCAGCTGGTCAGGCTAAGAAACCTGCAAGTCCGATCATCTCTGAAGACAAGTCCGCTTTCTTATTCATCATAACGCAGCAATGTTGCAAAGTCACACCAAACACATTATGCGCACATACGATTTCACAGAGAAGTGCCTGTGTGTTTGCGTGTGACTGTAAAACATGTTGTGCCGTGCACAAAATACTTCAAAAGACCACAAACTGCACAGTCGAATTCGGCTCGCTTCAAGTTCAATGAGCCGGTAAACGTCAACGAAACAGACCACAGCAGTAAAACATGTTTCCAGAACGCGTGATCACAGTGATACCGCTCGACGGCGGCAAAGAAGCAACAGCAACGGCAAATCCAATGTAATTGCTGATGGAACACATACGCAAAGAGAAGAGAGGCAACGTGCACGGAATGACAGATCGGTTTGTCACACACACGGCAAACGCGTTTTTATACGTTTGGAGCGGACACACACACCGGGGAAATCGGATTTTCTGCTGCGCTGGATTTTTTGTACGTCTGTGTCACTGGCACAAAGATTACTGTGTCTATCGTACTAGGTCTTGACACGAGCTTAGCTAAACCATACTCTCTGAAAAAAAGGTGGCTACTTTTGGTCGCCGCGACTATCAACAACAACTTGTTCTTAAGATGCAGTGTCGGGCACAATAACGTGATGCACCGACAAGCTGTCGGAACAGAAAACTCCAACGAAAAATGGTAATTGCGATTAGTTTTTACACAATTATCGGACTTGAAGATGTGGTGAAATTGAAAATAAAACATAGAGACTGGCACAGTCGACCGGAGTTTGATCTGTCGAGCTTGACATCCATGCGATCAGAAGAGTTTCACTGCTTGAATCATCAGTTCTTACTTTTTGTACACCTATTTCGTCCCCCATCGAAAAAGCATGAACACACGACGACTGCGCAGTTGCTCCAAACACACAAAGTATAAAGCTGATGTACGTTTATCCCATGTATACGCGTATCCCATGTACATTGTACGTTCGGAGATAAAAGCACAATAAGGCGTTAAAGGAGAGCCATGTAAAGAAGACGCATCGCGCCTTTTTTCTAGACTCAACGTCTGCTATATCCGTGCTACTATCCCCTTGAAAGTTAATTTGCACATGCAACCTCGTGAAAAGTCGCGACAAGGCCAAATACACTCGCATGTACAGTTTTCTTCGTCATTATATTTCATCCACTGCTTTACGGACGTTTTTCCTGGAGTGTTCATTTTTTGCAGCTCTGATTTTCTTTAAGCTGAACTGGAAACCCCAGCTATTGTAGATACAGGCGGTCGAATGTCATGAAAAAAGGAATGTCCCCAGCCAAAGTCTTTCTCCACTGATTTGTTGCTTCCTTTGGTAAAGGCGCTTGAATACAGATGCTAAGAAAACCCGTTAGCTGCGAAATGTTTCCTTTTAAGCAAACTACCTTTATATGGCTCTAAAGTACAATATGTACCTCACATTTTAGCACCGAAACCAGGTATTATTCCAAGTGCGCAGCATACATGTACTTTTAACACTTTAAAGAAGCATTTTTGCTTCGTAAACATTTGTAAACAGCTGCGTGTATCTAAACATTAATAAAATTTACTTCATTTTTACAAGTACTTTATGAGTATCAATCAATGTACATATCATAAGATCGTAAATGGAATCCCAGATTAGACATCGAACTGAACCCAGCGACTGCTTGATAAAACATTTACAATGCGTATTCGGTTAGGATACAGATTGCAAAGATTATAAGCGTTTAAGAGACCTCCTTTGATACAGTGTGTGTTTGGATCGCTGTTACGGAGTATAGCATTAAAAAGCCCAATATAGGTGGTCCCCTGTTACCCTGAAGACCACATGAATGTTAAGAACAGAAAACTTTGTCTTATGCTTTCATGATCATGTTTATGCACGTGTAAATTTACAGGGCAGTGTGTTAAAGCTAAAAGTTGACTGTAAAAGTTAAAAATTTGCTATGGGCAGTCGAACATCAATGGGCCCACCATCAGGAACAAAACTTTTTCCGATAGATATTGTCTGTCTTCTCAGATACATGTGATCAGGATTCGTCCCGCGCGTCATCATACGCTTGAACGCACGAACACAAGTTACACTCATTATTCTGCTTTTCACGCAGCACAACACCCAAGCTTTGAAAACTGAAAGAATAGTAAATACCACAACTGTGGGGTAACTCAATCAAGCAATACATGTTGTAAGCGTTCCAATCAATGTTCTAAGCGCTCTGTATATAGCGAAATACTTGAAAAACTAACAAATATCCCCAAAAAGTCAAAACGCTTGTCAAATGTTAATACTCTCACTGGCTTCTCGTATGAACGCTTTTGGCCGTTCAAAAAATTCCGAGCACAAGCTGAAAACGGTCCGGATCTGTTAATCGCCCATCATCGCCCGTTGCTAGGAATTGAAGTTAATCAGAGGTTTCGTGTACATAAAAACTCAGCCGTTCATAGAAGCAAAAAATGTGAAGTCTCAAAAATGCAATTTAGGCCCCGCAATCAGCCGCCGTGTTCAAAAAGAAGAGGCGCTTCATCATCACTTTATTTTGAATCTCTCTCTCTCTCTGCGTCGCGAACGATTTTCCATAATGTTATCCGATTCGGATTTACGTTTTTAGGCTAAAAATAAAACTGTTCAGGGTATAGAAAATATATATTGAAATATATTGCAAAGAGCACGCGTGCGAATGTCGACGTTTATGCGTTTTTTTTTGGAATGAAACATCAACAAGCGCACAAATGTGGTCGGCGTTGTCACTGTACTGGTATTTCACTTGATGCAGAACAGGAGACCGTTTTTAGTAACTAACATCCTTGATAATCAGGCCCGTTTGAAATAAGTTCGTGCTGAGACCCAAAACAACAGACACCGTACTCCGTGAGCTCAAAGCTGTCAGATGCTCGATGCGAATGTATACGCCCACAAAACCGCCTTGTTGCTTATGTGCCATGGTACTACACATCTTCTTGTCGCGCACGTCATCGCTTGCTTGGTCAAACCATCAGGACAATGATCTGCTGTTTTGTCTGCATCTAGAAAGTTTGAATGCGTTGAGGAAATGTGATTATGCGCCCCGCCAGACGGACACAGTGGAGATGGATGGATACACCGAAAAGTTCAAACTGGAAAACAATTTTCCGCGTGTCTCCGCACAGTCTTTGGTCGTCGTGTGCGCTCGTTTCCCGCTCAAAGTGGGAGGGTAGGCATGCGACATGCATTTTTTTTCTGTCGCTGGAACGCCTTTTATGCTTTTTTGTTCATCCGCGGACAGCAATATATAGTTTTCAGTTGTGTTTGCTTGAACTTGCAGATATTATTAAGTCATGAACCCTCAACTTCTAAATAATTCGTCTGCCGAGAAATCTAGGGTCCAAACCAGCAGATCATTTTTATTGGTAAACAGCTTGTTCATTGAAACGAATTTGAAGTCAAACATACAGTATTAAACATATCAAACAAACTCCCATTTTATATGCATTTCACACGCCATTTATTGTGACATTTAGGTATTACCTTAAAAACTGCAATTTTTACAAAAACGGCATATTTCTTGGACTGAATCCAAAAACCAGTGTACATGTTAAGTGCCTTAGTTATGGAAAACTGCAAAAAACTATGTATATACATTGGGCTTAAAACCGAATACAAGTTACAACACACACTTTGTCACTTATTTTTTCTTCAAGTTGTTCAAGAAATATCGTGATTATAAAAAACCAACATGGAAATTTAAAAAAAATTTAAAATCTGATGTTGTTACAACCATAATTCACTCTAATGACAGAGTGACTCAAGGTGTGAAGGGTTCACTAGCGCGCCTGCACACGCTCCGGCCCCAACAAGAACTTGTTCAAAACGCAATTGTTCTGACATCTTTCTTCTTGAAAAGGCTTGGCTTAGGTTAGGATTAGGTCAGGATTATGTTTAGCTTAGAATTAGGCTTTAGGATTAGGTTTTGGTTTAGGCTTGTTTGGGCAACGTCTGCCAACATCAGTGCTTTGATTTAGTACGACAGGCCAACCCACTAATCTTAATTTTTGAGAACGCATTATAAAAGCAGACATGAAGCTTTTATCAATATACTTCACAAAAGTCATCTATGTAATGATTGTCCATGAATTACGGTTTTCTACGGTAGCGGTTCTCGACTCGACCAACATTACAGTAACTTGTCAACTCGTTTTTTCAATACACAACCAGACAACCATAATAAGCAAAACACTTGAGTTCACTCAGTGCTCCATTCATAATCAGGGTAGGCATGTTTGAAAAAATACCTGTGTCCACATGCAAATATGGTAAAAATAACCGTGCATCGAGACATGTCTCCAGAGTTTTCGTTACCATATATTCAAATTTCACAGAAAGCGTTCAACGCGTTCGCATCTTCATTTACCGCCCGAAAAGCGGCTGGAGCGAAAAAGCGATGCCGCTGCGTCCCGCTATTTCCTCCGAATGAAAGAATCTCTGTAAAGTATCGTCGCCCCTAATAGTTTTATTTTGATTTTGTGCGCTTTGCGAAGTCCAGTCGAGTTTTGTTGCCATTTCCGGCGAGTAAATAGCGTTTGCGTTTTTTTTCCAACAGCAAATCAATTCCGAGTTCGTTTGATGATTACTTTCTGTGACCTTGGGGGTTCTAAATTGTGGCTCTGTGTTTTTCAATGTGCTATGAATTTGTTGTTGTTTTTATCTGTGCTCATACAAGTACAATTTCGATTGGTTCTGTCATAATTGAACGGGATCACAGAAATAGAGACCTGATTTTGGCAGGGCTCTGTGCTAATTGTTGCAATTCTGCTTTTCCAACGATATAATTGTAACAACTATCGTTGGTCATCGCTCCACATTAAAAAAGCGAATCAGAATAGAATAACGGTAACAACACGCCGGGGAACACAACAAACAAACAAACAATGGCGGTCGCCGACGATTTCTTGACGGTGCTGTTGCGCAGCATCGCTGCAGCCGCCTCCGTGACTGCGACTCGCGATCGAAACGAGACCGCCGGGCTCTACACAACACCGCAGCAGCACGCCAAGACAACACCGTACCACCAGAGCGCCAACGTCACCATCACCACCGCCGCCGCGGTGCTACTCAACCAACTGCAAGGCTCCGCCCACCTGCACAACACGACGCCCGGCATACAGCCGACGCTCGTCATACAGCCGCGAATCGCCGCTCTGGACTTTTGGGTCGCGATGCCGCTGTGGGTGATGATGATCGCGTTGAGCTTGGTGACCGTATTCGGCAATCTTCTCGTCATATTAGCCTATTATCTCGATCGCAGCATCAAGAAGACACTCGGCAATCGGTTCATCATCTCGTTGGCGTTGTCCGATTGCATTATCGGCATCGAGGGCTATCCGTTCTTCACGGCGTTCGTCGCAAACGGTTCGCATTTTTCAATGGACCAGTGGAATTTTTTTTGTCATTTCTTGAATTCAGTGTTCAATTCAGTTTCATTTCGATTGTCGGGGTATTTTCGAAGCGCGTCAAAACTTTAAAACCACAGTCACAAAACGAGATGTAAACCGTCGCAGAAGCGGACAGTACTTGTTGCAGGACATTCATGGGTTATTGAGAAAACATATGAAAAACGTTATGTGGAAAAACACAAGTGTGAATTTTTCTTTATCATAGTGTCAGCCAACAAAAAAGTCAGTGGACAAGACAAACACAATTTTCAGCTAACATCCTAAGAAAAACCTTTTCGAAACTAAAAAACTTTCAGGCGAGGTCTGGACGCTCGGCTCTTTCGCCTGCCAAACATGGCTGTTCCTCGACTATTCACTTTGTCTGGTGTCCATTCTGACCGTCTTATTGATTACGGTCGATCGGTACATGAGCGTCTGTCATGCGACGAAATACATGCAGTTTCAAACCGAGAGAAGAGTGAATGTTGGTGGTGTAAATGTTGCGCTTACAAAGCGTCGCGTTTTTTAGAATTGTGAAATTGTCAAACATTAGACAGTTCACTGAAGCTTGACATTTGTTTCCTTATAAATAAATGCTCCTCGTTCTACATACCACTGGTCGATTACCGAGACACTTTGGCGATGATTTCGAATTGCCGCATAAACACTGAAACTAGTTTCCTTCCTAGTATACGTCTGCGCACACGCATTGAGTCGCAGAATCGCTAAAACAAAAATTCATAAGAAAATCTCCAAAAAACAAAACAAAATACACACTGCAATAAAAAAGTCACTGCTCCACAGGTGGCGATCGTGTTCTCGTGGTGGTTCCCATTGACGTTCTTCGGCATCATGATCTACGGCTGGGAGTGGATGACGAACGAATACATCGACCCGGCCTACTGCTATGCGCCGTTCCTCCAGGACGCCATCGTCAACATGATCATGTACCTGATCTACTACTGGAGTACACTCGTCGCGATGTTCGTCCTCTACACCGGCATTCACAAGGCGTCGCAGAAGCTGCAGAAGAAAGCGGACGCCCGCGAGAAACGCACGGTCGCGTTGTTGCTCGGCCAGCGGCTGGGCGCGCAGGTGAATCCGGGAGCGGGGCGAGGGTTTTTTTTGTGATGAGTCTTTTTTTGATGAAAAACAACCGGAATCATCGATGTGTGTGACCGGCGTTTTTTCTATACTTTCGCCGACGGCTCTTTTTTGTTTGAGAGTTCACAGATTACAGCATTCATGAACACGCGCAGTTCATTATCTAGACCCGACCAAAATTAAAGGAAGAATGCAACGAATCGGATCACGACGCAGAGAAATAAACAAACTGTACATTTCTCAGTGATATGAATGAACCTTTCTTTGCAATTTCCGCAACTTGACAGATCACATGACGTGCGCGCTTGACATACAAAAATGAATCGTATCCGGAATAGTGCACACAAAAACTGCAGGTCGGTGTGAAACTGATGATGAGCAGACACGAAAACGAGACGCTCGGGCGACTGTTGCCTGGCGCCGGCTTTGCGTCGGCACTGCGCGACGAGGCGGACGAGAACGAGCGCAAGGAAGAGCACGGTGACGGAGCGAACGAAGATAAGAGCACCAAGACAAAGAGCTCGATGACGACGTCGACGTCGGAGAAGACACGCTACTACTGCTTCCAGAATGGCGAGTGATTTGCTATTGCTAGTGTGAATGTTATGCTGCTTGAGGAATTTCTCTCACTCTCTCGCTCAATCATTAGTTTGAAAAAGTGTTTTTTAGTGGTGCTTTTTATCAATTGTCTCCACTTGGCAATTGCAAAGCGAAAAACAATCGCAGCGAGACATCACACCGATAAAAATAATGTCACGTCATAACAGACTCGACCCACATTAGTGTGTAAATGGCATTCAGAAATTCATACACAGTACTCAAGTCTGTTACGCGTCAGGCAAAAGTGAAAATTAAATGGAACAGGCTTCATGCTACACACGAAATGACGTCACATCTGACGGATTCGGCTGCAGTGAAAAGTTTGTCCACGCAGCGTTTCTCGCAGCGTCCGATATTTTTTTTACATCGATGTACGTTTTTACATTGTATGTACGTCATCGATGTCCATGACCCACAAAGGCGGTCTCACGGCCACTGGACACGCCAATTAACTGTTTTTTCCTGTCTTTTCAGAACCACATCAAAACGGCATCATGACGACCAACAACGACACTGGGTACAGTAGCGCCACAGTGATTGTCACCACCGCCGCTGCCGTGTCACCGTCTACCGCAGCGCCAAAGATCATTGTCAACAGCGATAGTAATCACAATAGTAACAGCTGCATTTATAACGAGCACGCTAATCACAACAACATTGAGCAACCGCCGCTAGTTGAACTGCACAATGTCTCGAATACAGCGTCTGAGAGACCAGCGGACATTTCAACGATGCAACTGGAGTCGTTCGTTGAAGAGATCGAGAATCTCGACCACACCACACCGACGACTAATGAAGAACTGCTGTTCTACCTCAGTAACAACGCCGCCGTCGCGTTGCAGCAGACGAGACGGCCAATCAGCGACGAGCAATCGTACTCTCGTCAACTGCGGCCAATCAGTGAACAGCATCGAGTGCTAGACGAGCTACTGGCCGACGCACAACAGTTGGTCGCTGCTATGGACGACAACAACAAGCACTCGAACGAGGACACCGTGGCATTGTCGC
Source organism: Theristus sp. LFF4_11 (assembly GCA_030248135.1). NCBI lineage: Eukaryota > Metazoa > Nematoda > Chromadorea > Monhysterida > Xyalidae > Theristus > Theristus sp. LFF4_11. Next base: position 15,147 of record JASANC010002019.1, read on the forward strand.
GTGCGAACGGCACTTCCGAACCGTCCGCCGGCACGTCGAGCGACGAAAGCATTCGAACATTCTCGGAGTATGAGGATTTTCTGAATTTCAACCCGACTACCAGCAGAGAGATTCAACAAACGCCTTCCAACGAATCCGAAGCTCACCTGCAAGCGTCACGGGCATCGTCGATATCGCACAAAAGTGCGACCAATGATCGCGCACACGGGTCAACGGAATGCAATTCGTGTTGTAATAATCGTCCAAGCCTAACGGACAGCTCTCGCAGGAGTAGCAGCAATGCAAGCGGACAAGCGAACGCGTCAATACGGCATGCTCGAGCGATCAACGACTACACTCCGCTCGCGACATCAACTGTCGCAAAGCTACATCTGCAACGCCAGCTGGCGCTGTTTCTCTCCGACAACGAGCTGAACAACAACAACAACAACAACAACAACAACAACAACAACAACAACAACAACAACAACAACAACAACAACAACAACAACAACAACAACAACAACAACAACAACAACAACAACAACAACAACAACAACAACAACAACAACAACAACAACAACAACAACAACAACAACAATATTAGCAGTGACACGTGTTCGGTGGCGAGCGGTTTCCTCGACAACGACTATAAATCGGTGTTGAATTTCTCCGATGTTCTGTTCAATCATGGAAACGGCAACAACAACAACAACAACAACAGCAACATGCTCGCGGCTGTGGACGACTGGGAACAGTTCGTGCAGAGTTTCGAGTTCATCGAGCACGGCCTGGCGTCGTCGAGTGTAACGAATCGTGACTCGATCGGTAGCACCCTGTCGGCGGACAGTCTGACGGAGGCGATTGTGGGCGCGTTGACGCAGAACAGCAAGCAGCGTTGCGCTCATGGGTAGATGGATTTGTTGAAGGCTTTTTTGGGGTGGAAATGTGGAATAAAGCGATTATTTACTGGAATATACCGACAGACAATCGCATGTGAAACGTGCTGGAGATAGGAACTGTTCCCAAATACTTCGCATTGCAAGTGACCATAGTTTCTGTTTTACATTTGAAATTCGTTTTGGAACCGAAGGAAATAATGTCTGTTGTTATTGAGTTACCAATGTCTGTTGTTTTTTAGTTTTACCCGACCCTGAAGAAGACTCATTCATGCAGTCGCGCGCGCAGGTGTAACTTTAGCACACGTGAATCTGCGATGTGTTCGCTTCATGAATGTGCAGGGAAGTGACGCCCAGCGCGTGCAGTTCCATGAATGCAACTTGAGTATCAATTCCCGATTTTTTAGCGTGTTTTTTAGTGTTTGCAAAAAACTTGTCAACTTTTCAACTTTTCAAGAAATGATCACGACCTCGACGTCGAAGTGCATTCGCGACGCCGTCACGTCAACCACGAAAACAAACAACACAACAACAGCAAACGAGGGGAACAATTCGATAATCTCCACAGTGACAATAACACCACACTCGCAATGCATAACGACAATGCAGACACGAACAACCACGAATCACCACCAATGTCAACTACAATCGACGACAAACGAAACCGGACACAACGGGCGAACACCGTAGTACCTTGTATACATCATTTGAACGAATACCAACGAGATAACAAATGCCTTAACCGAAACAAATTGGTGACTTCGAGGAGTCTAAACGAAACAACCGACGCATGCTTCAACGACAAAAACTATCAATGGTTAGAAAACGAAAAACGCGAAATATCAAATCCGGAAATCGAGATCATCCCATTAAACGACGACTGTCTGCTGGACAACATGCTGGTCAGAACAGAAGACTCACTGATTGAAAGCACCAGTAACCATTCAACGGCGACTTCCAACGGTCATTCCATGCTGAGCAATAATCAAGACAACACGAATGTCTCAACGTCACCGATGGATCCACCGATTATCCAATTCGACAATCTAATCAACGACAACGACAACAACAACAAAGACAATAATAATGTCAACAACAACCACAACGACCGCCCTGAATTAGTTCACAGCAAACATTCAGTGCCAACGATCGATATTGAGCCACCATCAACAGCATGCACAAGGATCAGCATCGAAATTCAGTCGCATGTCGAACGGACAGCAGCAAGTGGAGAAGCGCCTCGAAGTGATCGCAACAACGAACAACAACGACAAGGTGACCAGCCACCGATTCAGTATTTGACCGTGAGTGCGCCGGTGCATGACGCGACGCAGCACGAGGACGACTCAAAGGAGCGTCACTCGAGTAGCCAGTCGTCGCGGCGGGGCAGCGCGGTGCAAGGTGGGCGGAGTTACTGCAAAACTAGAGAGGCTGAAACACGGCGAAAAAGTTTGATATGGACTCCGCTTCAAAGTAAACGTATCATTTCTTCACATGTCCTCTTCATCTCAGTTTCTCTGAAAGAAATCTCTATTATCAATTTTTTTCAGATTCTGCGACTGAGTGTGTGTGCAGACGTACAATAGAAAGGAACCTGGTTTCAGTCTTTATGTGGCGAGAATTCAAAATCGCCGAAGTGACTCGCCCTCTTTTAGGCGACTCGGGTCACTTTGCCAAATATGAATTCCCGCGTCATGCATGAAACTGTTTACCTATATTAGAAGAAACTGTATCTATGCACGCATTCAGTCTCGGAACAAAATCAACAGTGGATCATATCCCAAAACAAACGAATTCGTAAATTATTTCCAGCCGTCCGTCGCAGTATACGACGAATCGTGAAGCATGTTCGATCGACGCAACACTCGTGGGAGTCGTCGTCGGAGGACAGTGATGAGGAGACCGAGAGAAAGGACAAACGCAAACACGAGCAAAAGTCGAAGAACGCATCGAAGATCGCTCAGTAGGTTGAACACGTAGGGGAGGCTGTTGTTGCCACACACCAGCAGGTCGACACAAAAAGCGCACAATGTGCGATTATGAAAATGCGCTGTGTTGTCCGTGATAATGTCATCGATGAGCAAAGTTGCCTAAAGGACAGTGCAGCCCTTCGCATTCTGCTGGAAATGGTGCACAGTCACATCCAAACATCCACACATACATGCGAAACAGGCGGCGCGCCGTGTGTGTGCCAGTGTGTTTGTGTGCCAGTGTGTTTGTTTGTTCACCATTGCTGCGTTAAAACCGAACACACTGTTTTTCAGGCTTGGGACTTTTATCTGACATGCTCAACTGAGCAGACGCGTTAGCAGATCTTTGGGTTTTTTATTTTGGTGTATCTAGTCCGCCGTCCTGTAAACCGCTAGTTGACCTTTTTTGAGTTTTTTTTGTTGAAAACTGCTTTCTGTGAAATTTCTGTAAAAGTAACGCTTATTTAGACTTATGAACATGGCACAGAATACGTTTCTGCGGTACGTAAACGATTATCCAAACGATTACTTCAGTTGAACTCCTTTTCAAACTTGCCCAACAACTTTTCTGTTGTTTGAAGTGCATATTTCCGTTCACACTTGCAATTTTTCAACCGACGTTTATTGTTGTGTTGCATTGTCTACTTATCCCGTTTTGATTTTTCATCCCTGCTTTCCGTTGTATAAGCGCACTTTTTCAAAAATGTGCTTTTTTTCGGGAGAACTTACTCTGGTATGGAGGAAAGACGCACAGTTTTTCACCGCACGTTTTCATATTTCATCAATTCACTCTGTTCAACTGACAATGACACTAAATCCTCAACATCCTGTTCAGTGCCACCATACTTCAATTATCCCAGTCCAAATACCTAGATACAATGAACTGGAAGACCCTGTTCTCCCTATTCAGGCCAATCAGCTCGACCGCTGGCGACACGAGCGCCACGGGCGAGTCGACGTCGCACTCGCTGATGAACACGCTGTTCAAGCCGTTGGCCGCGCTGCGCGGTGCTCGCAAGAAGACGAAAGCCGAGCGACGCGCGCGAAAGGTAACGACCGGGGTCGAAATAGCAAGAATACACATGTGGAAGTTGCGAGTTATAAGCTTTGAATTGTGGGTGAACTCTAAATTACAGGGAATCAGCGTCGTCGTTAGTGATCACGTTGTGCATGCTTTCTGTACAGAAATTGCGCTGTGGAGGCGGAGTTTAGTTTGCACAGAAAGCACACATACACGTGACCACGAACCAATAAGCTGATTCCCTATAATTTCGAGTTCGATTGTATATTCCAGAATTTATATCCGTTCTTGGTGTAAATATCCTAAAAGTCCATGGCTAGCGTTGAACAGCACGCAGTGTTGGTTGCGTTTAGCAGTCAGTCACTACTGTTATTCTGCAGTGCACGGCATGATACCAAAGAAGTGTAAAACGCCATGAGTAGGCAAGCGAAAACCGTGCTACATTCATTACATCTGGCTCCAACTCAACGTGCCTACACTCCCGAAAACATATAGGCGTTTCGAACGATCACGTTCATCGTCGGCTTCTTCGCGATCCTCTGGTCGCCCTATTTCATCGTGGCGACCATCTACGGCTTCTGTCCTCAATGCATTCCGTCGCCGTTGTTCATCGCGTGCTACTATTTGTGCTACATCAATAGCGCCGGCAATCCGTTCATGTACGCGCTCGCGAATCGACAGTTCAAGGCGGCCTTCATTCGCATCCTGCACGGCAACCTGCACGAGGTCTGATGGTGGTGCGGCTGTCTCGAGTGTTGCAACTCGAACTCATATCAGCTCCGGTCTGATGGTGTTGTTGTGGTGCGGCTGTCTCGAGTGTTGCAACTCGAACTCATATCAGCTCCGGTCTGATGGTGTTGTTGTGGTGCGGCTGTTTCGAGTGTTGCAACTGGAACTCATATCAGTTCGGTCTGATGGTGTTGTTGTGGTGCGGCTGTCTCGAGTGTTGCAACAGCAACTCCTATCAGTTCGGTCTGATGGTGTTGTTGTGGTGCGGCTGTCTCGAGTGTTGCAATTGGAACTCATATCAGCTCGGTCTGATGGTGTTGTTGTGGTGCGGCTGCCTCGAGTGTTGCAACAGTAACTCTGTATCAGCTTGGTCTGATGGTGTTGTTGTGGTGCGGCTGCCTCGAGTGTTGCAACAGTAACTCATATCAGCTTGGTCTGATGTTGTTGTTGTGTTGCGGCTGCCTCGAGTGTTGCAACAGTAACTCATATCAGCTTGGTCTGATGTTGTTGTTGTGTTGCGGCTGCTTCGAGTGTTGCAATATGTTGCAACAGTACATGTAACTCATATCAGCTCGGTCTGATGTCGCATCGCTTCAGAGCAGCAACCGGCGTTTGGTAGATTATTTTTAATTGAGAATTTTATTTTATTTTCGCTGTTTTTTCATTTGAAGTTTTTTCAAGTCATATGGTCTGTTTATAAGAACTTATCAGAAACAGGTGACGTCATAATCGTCGGATGTTCTCAACAACATGTGTGAAACCGCAGAGCGGTCCCTTTTTGCTTTTTTATAATGCATACAATTGTTGCAAGATCAGTATGATCTAAAGCATTCGAACGCATTCCGAAAATATGCCATCGCCGTTGTGATTGTCTTTGATAATACGTGCAAATTTATCACAAGAAAATTCTATACATTGTACGTGAATGAAAAAGTCTTCCGTAAAAATGTCTATCTTCATCAATTAAAATATGAACATACATGTATGAAAATGAGTATTCGATTGAAAGCTGTTCAAAGTTTGAAAAATTCGAAATTTTTTGGCATACGTAAGTTTTGGTATGTGCAATGTTTAAAAGTACAAATAAGCTCACCGTCATATGCAAAGAACAAAGAAGAACAACCCACAGTAAAAAACACATGAACGCTAAATCTTTTTGCAGCAAAATGAGACACCAGAAAACACCGAAAACAGTAATGCATTTGAAAGGGAATATACAGAAGAATATATGTATATCACACGAACAACGACAACGACACACAACGGTTAAAAACATCCCAAAAGAAAACAATTACAGTCGAACTCTAAATTATAGGGAATCACCTGAGTCGTTGGTAATCACGTGATGCATGCGTTCTGTGCAGGCATTGCTGTGGTGGCGTAGTTTGGTTTGCACAAAAAAGCATGTGTACCACGTGACCACCAACCAATCAGCTGATTCCCTATAATTTAGCGTTCGACTTTAATTCTATATAAACAAGTAACAAGTGGTTTCGTTCTTTAACATCATCTAACAATCATTTGGTTTCTGCTAAAATGAAAAACTGTCAAACGCTGAAAAAACTACAAAAAAAACTCAAAAAAATTATAATCAGATCTTTTCATGATCCGTTGCATTATAACCGCTCGCAGTCCGTCCCGGCGTCAACGGCGGACTCTCGCTTCTCGACCGCGACTCCTCGCGATGGCGGTCTTTCTCGCTTCCGAACTGTCCCTCAACGCCGCACTCTAGTCCGGCGCTCGATATCGTGCCGAAACGAGCGAGTATACGCCCAGCGCCGGCCAGTTGCTGCTGTACCTGCGTCGACGGCAGTATCTGCGAGGTCGTCGTCGTCTTCCGGCGACCCATCAAGCGCGTCTGCTCGCTGAAGTTCACCGCGGCGCCCGTTCGCGTCTGCGGCGGCGGCGGTACGCCTACAGCGGTGCCCGATGCGGTCGAGAACAAGCGCGGATACTTGCGGCGTGCCGATTCGGCGCTGCCGACCATCAGCGGCGCGGGCGGCGCAGTGGCACCGTGCGATTGTGGGTCGGCCGTGCTGACGAGAGCGTCCTGCGCCAGGTTGGCGACGACGTTGTTCGCGAGCGCACTGATCGTCTGACCGCGTTGCGACGAGTACTTTCGACTGTGGTGTGTGTTCGCCGTGGCGGGTGGCGCCCCCGCGGCGGCGGTCGTTGCTGCCGCTGTGACCGCGCATTGACCGACCGACGGAGCGGCCACGATGTACAGTAGTCGGCGACACGTTTGACAGAAGCGAATACTGGAAGACTCGCAAGCATATATACGTATGACCTATTTTTTAAACGGGTCCCACTGAAATGACGTCATGTGCCGCCAAACATGCGCTTGTCGTTCACAGCAAACCAGACTTTCCGTTTAGCCGGTTTCTTCCTGTAAACAAATGGTAAATGTCGAATCAAACACATCAAACTGACATGTTAGTGCCTGTACTTTGACAAACGGGCGTTTTTAAAGCAAATGACGTCATTTTAGTCCGGACACACGTTTGAATAAATCCACAATAGTTTTGGAGAGTTTTGTTTTGTGGACAGGATGTGCTGAGAATGACAAGAAACGGCATCCCGCTGGCGGGCAGCTAGGGGGACACTACCCCAGCTGACCGGAGCTTGAAGACCGGAGACTGGATCAGTTTGAAGGTTTCGCTGGCCAAAAAACGGTGAACGCAGACCGTAAATCTAGTGAATGACTTTCTAATTGGACGACTGAAAAGTGGAAACGTTTCATTAAACAAAAAAACACCTTCACACACACAAACCTGACGATCAGCAGCAACACGGCGACGAGCACGAGGCAAATCTGCGACACGGTCAACACGAGCACGTACGACTCGATGGAGGCCAGATGCCTTCGACACGCCTCGACGGCGTCCATCGAGCGCATGTAGCGACCCCAGACGTCCTCGATCGAGAACAAAGTCGAATGTCTTGAGCCGGCGCTGCCGCCGCCGCCGCCGCTGTAGGCGTCTTGGAACGATCGCGCAGCGCTCGACGACGCCGGATGGGCGGAGTGACGCTGCGACGAGGACATCTGGTTTTTGGTGTCCAGTTCGGGATTTTATGGAGAACGCGTGATTTTCAGGGAGCTTTTTTGAAATTTGTCATATCATCTCGGGTGTTCGCAATTCTCGACGGGTGTCGAAGTGCACGACGTTCTGATCTGACAGTTTTTGTCGGAGTTTCGCAAAATGAATTAATGAAAATGAATGTTTGAAGGGAGATCTAATTCAATGAATGTCTGAAATTCAGAAAAAAACGAGAAAGTACCGCGACGAGCTGCAAAGAAACAACGACCATCATTACAAATTTGCCAATGTTTTCTTTTCGGCAAGACATTCAGAAAACCTGAAATAGCAAAAAAAAGCAAAAAAGTCATTGAAGAGATCGTAAACTTACGCAATTTCCCTGTGTGAAGTTTCGGATAACTTTTTGTCGTTTACGAACAAGCACACAAGAACATAAAAAGGATTATTACATTGAATGAACGCCATAACAATTCTCAACCACATACATTAACGAATCGGAGACAAAAACACACTTGCGAAATTAGTCTCATATTACGATAGGTCGTTTCGAAAAGACATCTTTTTTCGTGCACCTAATTTGAGTAATAAAGACAGGTCACGTTAGAGACGCTGTTAAAATGCGTGAAACGGCACAATGATATTTTTGTTCAATTTTCGTTCAAAACCAATTGTACGGTTCTTCGCTTGTTAGTGAAAAGAATTTTAGCCGTTACTTTAGAGGAAATGAAATTTGAAAATATGAACGTACATACTGTAGCTTCATTCATCTAAACAAACTTGGTAATTAGTAATAATTATTGTTGTGCTTCAATTCAAGCTAAAAACGTGTCAACAACGATAAGACCATGGAATGGCACTTGATGAAAGGTAGGTAGGAGAAACGACAAAAAAACCATGTACAGACAACATAATTACTGGGTTTTTCAGCGAAAATTACGTCAGCAGTAAAGAGAAGCTTGTGACTCTGCTTTCCTGCTTCTTCCATTCTCTATGTTCGTAACGGTAACAGCAGCAATAAAAACGAAAAGCAGAACATTTCATCTGAAAGTCAAACAACAAAAGGACGAAATACACACATGTACAGTCGAACGAAACTCGGGGCCTAGAGGAATACGGTACATGTACAATTTTACCGTACTGTATTTGGGTCTTCAAACAATCTTATCAAACACTTCCGGTTTTTTTGTGAACTTAGTTTTTTGCAGTGTCACCTCACTTGCTCTTCACAATAATCTTTTTTTGGTTATTTACTGTTAATAGCAATAGGAGCCGTGTACTTGTAACGGCAGAAACAGTGCTCTGCAGAGCCATGAACAGAACCTTTGATTTGCAGTGACTCCACAGCCACGTGTAGCTTAGTTCAACGTTAGCAGCCATACACACACGACGTAACATGGATGGACTGCATCTGGAGATCTTATTATGAAAATTGGCCCACACACCATGAACCGCCCCCCAACCGTGTGTGTTTTCGGCCATGGATTTTGTTTCGCCGCTGCTCTTCTTATGCTAACGAAGTGATTTCTAAGCAAAGCGGCAAAAACGGCAAAGAACACAAGACAAACCAGTGAAAAACGCAATCTGAAACGCTCGTTACGATTCATCGGCCGATAAAGTGAAATAAAACAATGAAAATTTCAACACGAAAAGCAAACAGTTTTTGAACGACTGTGGAGTTTTTATCGTCCTGTTGTTTGAAAAGCCGTTAATGCTGAATGCTGTAAGACGAAATATAATGTACCTAAGTTTTGAAAAAAAACAACAACACAACGACATATCGTTCAAGACCGAGTTTTGTTTGTTGCCAACATCAGAGCCAATCAATGTCCCCCAATTTCAGTGCAGCCAATGAATCACGAGGAACGATTGAAACATGAATTTGGAAGAAATGGGAAACCGGAAATGAGTCTAGTATTGCGAATTCAAAGACAACAAACAATTATTTTCAGCTGCACGTTGGTCAGAAGTTTCTGATTTTGTTGTTTCCGGTTATGAAACCGAGAGAGAAATAATCAAGGCTTCCTGTAAAATATTGTGATAAAACTGATTCCAACAACGCACGTACTTCACGATAATGAGAAACTACAACAACAGCAAAGACAACTAGAAATGTTCTGCCGGTAGTTACATGACTCGTACATGTATGTATGTGACAGTTTGAAAATTAAAAATCACAAGTTGCCGTCGCCGAGTGTGATCGTGCATCATCCAACGTTCATTTGAAACTTGTTCTATTAAATTTTCAAAAGAAGCACACGACTGACACAACGATAACAGAACTGATAGAATTTTGAGCTTAGAGAGAGCCCCGATGAACACCTTCAGAATGAAAAATACTAAATTAGCGGTTTAAAAAAACTGCCCGGCATGCACGTGAAAAGCAACATTTCTCTGCTAAGTGACTTCGGAGTGCATACTCGACACAGATTTTCTGCGTTTTTTTTTATTTGTCGCTTTACATTCGACGCATAAGATACTTTTTTTGGTAAAAAAAGTGCAAATGAACATCATTAGGTCTGCAAAAAAAAACAAAATAACCGTTAACAGTTGCTTAGTGTGCCTGAATGACGCCATGTAATTTGTCTGACAGATTCCATTAAACTACCAATACTTTCAAAAAGCTTATTCGTCCGGCCGACATATAGCGATATATTCATACAACGACAACAATATGATGTTTGATGCGTTGAATTTTAGTGACAAAAACAGAGAAAGTGCAGAAAATTCGTAGAGTTGCATTCCAAGCATTGTGGAGGCAAAACAATAATCAGGAAACAGCAGAAGTAACGGTTTACTTTGAGAACATTATTTCTGGTGTGCAGACCCAAAAACAGTTTTAACTGATAATGGCATCGGTGAAACCTGACTTTCTTGATTTCCCCAATAGAATTATTGAAAACACAAACAGAAAATAGCGCGATACACTATTTTCTGTACCCACTGCATGAAATATCACAGAATGCCATGTATGCGACAAGAACCAAGTTGACACGTGAAAAAAATAAATTGAGCGCGAGAAACATATGGTGTACATACATGTAGTAGTTTCGAACATGAGTGTACATGTACATGTATAACAAATCAAGTATGCCTTTTGGCTGAAGTTTTTCATCAGAATATTGCTCTTTTAGTTCCATATTTGAAAAATCTCACGTTCTCTTCCACATTGCTCAATAATACAAGTACCCAGTCCTTCAGGGGTTAATTTTGACACAAACACTTTTTGTTTCTTTACTGACAATTCCTGCAGCACCATTGTGGGAACGGGAACCACTAGTGAGTCGTAGTACGTGGCTTCACAATGATAACACACGGCTTGGGCGAAATCCGTCTTTTTTCCAGCCGTAGAACTTGCAGTGCTAGCTCACTATATTTGTTTAAGCCACAGGGGTAGACCCTTACATCTTTACGAGTCCGGATATATCTAATAATAAAAAAGCCCACTATTCAGAATGGCAATAAAAAAAGCACGCAAATCTCTTTATGGTGCTTTAAAAGTGGCTTGTTGTTGTTTTTTTTTTCAGAATTCCTTATCATGTCAGTACAGATGTATACCAGCAATATCTGATTTCAAAAATCGATAGCAATTAAAAACAGCTAGCTGGCTTTCGATATAGCAGAGTACACTGAGAGACAAAGGAATCCTTCAGATATATGCTCGCCAGCTCTCAGTTAAAGAGAATTTCATGAAAAGATATCAAGATATCAACGTTGTAAAAAGACAAAAATACACACATACATGTACACACACATGTAAAAGATGCGCACATATAGCGCTGCCCGCAGTGACATTGAACTGTGTGTTCGTTGGGATATATGCCAGAACAGATCAAACAGCGGCATGGCCAGCCGGTGCGTGCGTGCGCATGCGATCGGCTCATTTGTGTTTGGCCGGAAACAGCAGAGTCAACAGGACAAAGAAAGCCGAAAACCGAACAAGCACAGCATTTTCGATTATGAACTGCAGCGGTTATAATTATCAATACAACTACGGAAACTGACATTCAGACACTTTCAAATTTTTATACAAAAGTTTGAACATTTCAAGAAAGACGCTAGACTTACCGTATTACCCCCAATAAACCCCCATGGGGGATTAATACGTCAGCGACTTTTAGGGGTGGGGGTTTATTGGTGGGGGGGGATTATTGGTGGGGGGGGTTTATTTACAAAAAAATTCTAGGGGTGGGGGTTTGTTGAAAAATGGCAAAAATACCTTGCATGGCAGGCAAGAAAGTCGCAGAAACTTCTACTCTATATAGAAATTTCTTTTTATAACAGCCTTTTGTGATGAAATTACTATTAACTCACCTATTTGGGGCCTTTGGTAGCACAATTTCATCATTTTCACTGCAACCAGCCACTGAATTCGCTGGGTATGTGTTTCAAACAGGTCTCCAATAATCCCCCATGGGGGATTATTTGTTGGGGGGGGGATTATTCGGAAACTGGTCGGGGGGGTGGGGGTTTATTGGTGGGGGGGATTAATGGTGGGGGGGGGGGGGTTTAATGGGGGTAATACGGTATCACTATTAGTATGTGTCCGTGTCGCTTCTGGAAAGTTGTTTGATTCTCCCAACAAAAAATGCACATTCATTTAACTGCACTGTATGTGCGTCGATTGATCGGTAGTTTATGACATGTACGCTTCTCGTTACGAAATGTTTCTCCATGAACACGACTTTTTAGAACTTTCAAGCAACTGATACGGCCATCCCATCGCACAAATATGCAACACACGCCAGTGTTGTTTCCGTTTTAGTTTACAGGAAAACGGACGACAACACAAGTTTGTGCTCTTAAACCGTTTTTATGCATGTCGCCCAGTTTTTATTGTTTATGCCGTTTTCTTTTTAGTCTTGTATGGTGCTCTTGCATATTATTTGTGGAGCCTTGAGGAAATGCCGCAAACTTTGACGAGCTTTTAGTCGCCAAATCGTGAATTTTTGATTGTTGAAACTTTCGACTATTTGGTAATACGATCACAACGACGGTGAACAGTTCTACTCGTCTACGATGACGTCAGAGTTTGTAATGAGTGCACTACAAATAGTAGCTAGCTAGCTACATCAAAACGTTTCGAGCGTCCAATATGTAACGCAGAAGCTCGAGTCCGCTCACAAACCAAAAATCCTGGTAAAAAAAAAACCTAGAACGCCAGTAATACACGGGAACGCTACGAACAAAAAAAATACATTCAATCATTTGCGCGCAGCTTCGATCATGAACGTCTGAAAATAGAATCAAACACAAAAGAGCGCACTGCATCAGCTGAAGCTGTCGAACATGAGAGGTGACAATAAGACAAGAACGATAAAGCAAATCTGGTTACATTGATGATTCGATTGTTATATTCAGTTTCAGTCTGAACATTTACAAGCACTATCACTAAGAATGCTGGCTGGTCTCAAAAAGTACTTGAAACCGCGTTGCTTTAGCGTTAATCGCATCGACCCTGCTTCTCAAAAGCCGTGTACACTTCTGTGTCCGTTTATTTTGAAAAACACAGTTTGCTCAGTCGATTGGTGTTATGAGTTTTCGGTTTCAGCCGGCATTTTCCGCTCCGTCGCCTTTGTCACTCTGTTCACACCTAACCTGACTGGGCCGTGCCGGAGCTCCCTGTTCTTTAATAGTCACACGACCTAACACTGTACATGCATTAAGATTGTGTGTTTGTTATGATTTAGGCTGGTTTTAGCCAAGTAGGCTGGTTGACTAAGATTGATTATCGACATTTGCATAATGCAAAATGCAATAAAAACCTGGTGTCGAAATTATATTGGGTTACACGAACGTTAAAGTAACAGACAAGACGTAACGTCGGCGTTTAGAAAAGTGATGACCAGAGGAGCATAGGCATGTACAGGAGACCCAAACAAAACCACAGTGTGAAACAAAGCCAGATGAATTCTAGTTCTCCAACTACAAGTCATTCTGCAAAAAGAGTGCCAAATTAAAAAAAACGTTATTCAGTCACCCTGCTTTTGTTTGTTTATTCGCGTCTGTTAGAAAAAAAATTTGCGCCTTATCCGTTCTTTTCTTCCATTTAGCACTTATGTTGCTAAAAAAGCTCCACATCCAAAGTACAAAACCATCGATTTTCTCTGACTGTAATTCAATGCCGGTTGTACTTTATTAGAATCTTATGCAGCAACCAAACAAAAACTGGAAAAAAAGCGACGACAGTAAACAAAAACAATACCATACAACACATTAAAAATGATAAAAAAAGTTGTATTTATTTCACTCGAAAACAAACAACCAATTCAAACCAAGTTACACCAAGGTACATGACGGGTTCCCATATCAAGATTCATCATTCATTTTCTGTCACAGATTTAATCTTATCAAACACCTGCCCGCCCAAGTCTGACCCGTAGTCCATGCAAAGCCAATCGCGAGCGCCTTTTGCGCCGCAAAGGGTCACCAGCAAATCTAGCAGCTCTCTGGCCCATTTACGCGCACACGGTGATTGGTCCAGACCAGCCTTGTGATTGGTGACAACAACGCGCGCGAGAACCTAAAACGGAAAACGTTTCTCAACCAAAATCAGCGCGGGAACCACGACACGTCACAGGTCACGCATGAAGTTGTTGTTGTTGTTTACCGTAAAGTCTTGCATATAAGGTCTCCTTATATAAATTTGAAAATCAAAATTTTTTGAAAAAAGTGGCATATTTCGTGTGACAACCTTATAAGTGGGAGGAGGTCTTATAAAGCGAACATTAGGAATTCCGGGCCTTATAAACGGGGTAGCTTTTGATCAAGTCAAAAATTTTTGAAATTTTTGCTTTCCCGCCGTCAGACACTTCGCGCACTTTTGAGTGGGGGTGGGAGGAACCTTATATGCAAGACTTTACGGTATTCCACATTTACGCCTCTCTAAGCCTCACCTGTTCATATCCGAGCGACCGATCGGTGAAATACGCGGCGAACGCAGCGAGTGCCAGCGCGTGCAAGCGTTCACAGGTATCGGCGTCGCACTGCGCCATGTACGGTGTACACTCCAGTCGAGCGCGTGCCAACTGTACGTTCAATTCCCCGCACCACTGCGCGAGACGCTCGAGCAGGCGGTGGATTAGTGTTGTGGTTTGGGCGGTCACTTCGGCGCGCGCTAGCTTTAGCACCAGTTCGAAGGCGTGGTTTACCTATAAGTTGGAACAATTTTACAAACGAGATAACGAATGGCTAATTTTTTTGTCCAATACTAAACACATGAACAAACCTGTTTGGTCGTGAACGGCTGTATGAAGGCGCATTGACGGCAGATGATTTCTAAACTGCTATAGCCCTCGCTGTCAACGGAATGGAACGCTGACGAGTTTGCGGCACATTTCTCGCAGTTGTAAGACTTCTTCAAACGTTCGACCAGCTGCAGCGATTCGGATGCACACGCTGAACAGTCGCACTCGAAGTGATACTGCTGCATGAGACGCTGCCGACGTTCATGACGCTCGTGCAAACCGTACATTGCGCTAAATGTGATTGTAACATTGGATAAGATTCATCTGTATTGAAACGCAATTAAGCCAAAGAAACCACACTGTATTCTTATTTGTATTTCAGTACTGTAATAAATATTATTTATTTAACTGTAAATTTACACATGTAAATGGATTTTGAACAAAACACCCGGAAAACCTGTAATTGGTGCTTAATTCTTCGCCGGTCGCCAAATCACGAACTGCTCTTAACTCTACCGTTGACCCTTCGTTCAATTGAAACACGTTTGGAAGACACGAGTGATTTACAAGACTATATCTGAAACAGCAAAATTCCAAAAATCAATCATAACGACAAATTTTATTGTGTGAAAAAAATGAAGTCAAAGCTGCTTACACTGGAAATAGGCCGCTGGCGGATGCGGCGTTCTTTTCGGACATTATTGACGCTTCTTCATGGCGTTTTAATTGATGATCCGGTACAAACGGTGTAATCGCATGCGCGTTGCACAGCAGTTTGTACAGGAATTCAATCGTGAACCTGAAAAAAACTGAGTTAACAGCCACTTGCAGTGGTAAACTGATGTTTTACCGCAAACGCAACGAACAGAAAAAATACTGAGCAAACTTAGACAGTGAAGTATAGGTTATCATGTAACAGGCATTTAGTTTGCCACCGGGGTAAAAAGGTTCATATGAGGAAACAAGGAAATCGCGAGAATTCGTCTTGGTATAATACTTACGGTCCTTAACTTAGCACTTCTAATTAGAGGCGTCCATCAGACTAATGTTGCACACACATGACATTTTTTAATAAATCTGCAAACACACATTATTAAATTATGCTTGAACAAAAACAGTAATTGTACATTGTACGGCTCTAACGTGGTAAAACAATGAAAAACGTAAGATTTTGAAACTCTGCATTTTATTATGGCCCATATTTCCTTCAAAAGTGTAAAAAAACGTCGACTTGGTTGCAAATATAAAAAAAACTATAGAGAAAAAGAAAATCAGCAAAAACAAACAGTTGACATCAACTGTAGTTCTGACCTTCTGACCAGTGCTCGTCTAGCTGTTTCGGAAACACACGTCGGCCAATCCGTGTGTTCAAAGAACCGCCTTTCGGTCAAGTATTTTTCAACAATCGTCGCCGAAGCTTGCCACATTCGGTGGTTTTCGTTGAAACGGTGGCTATTCAAAGACATGAGTAGTTCAAAGTTGCTCGTTAGCGCGATCGGTGGAGCACCGTCATCCTGAGTGCCGTCCGTTTCAGTGCCGCAGCCAAACAGTGCGATCGACCGTTCCACCGACTGATTACGGGGGTCGAAGCGAATCAACTCCGATTTTGGAGTGCTAACAAGCATGCGCACGACGTGGTGCAGTTTACCTGAGACAAATGTGCGTCGTATGTTTGTGTTTATAAGTCGGGTACAGTTATGAGATTTTCCAATGCATGGCGGGAAAGTACCTTTTGTGATCGACCTAAAGAGTGTGTGTCAAAAAGACTAAAAAACCACTTCACCGCTCCCAAATTCTGCTGATATAAGTATCCTATAATTAAAATTGACCCAATTAGTCTATTTTTCAGCTGCACCCACAAACCTGGTAAAGTCGACGTCGCTCGGGTACCGGCCGGTCGTGCTGCATCGCACTCCAAGAAATGATAGCTGGACCATGCCACCGTTCGACAGGCTTCATTGCAAAACAATATCTTTGGATCTGAACATTTGCTACATCGGATGGGTGATCCAACCGATAACGGACAACAACAATGGTGGCACAACATTGTTCCGAGTTCGGCTGGCACGACGGACACATAAGCACGTTCACGTAGCAGCAGACTGCCGGCCGGAATCGGGCGCTTAGCGACAACCATGCGACCTGCAATGCGAAAAGACCATTGTTCGAAAAATGCTTCAAAGTTCAAACGCTGTTTTGAGAATTCCGTTTATTCTGGCGAACCATTAAGCTCGTAATCACCATGCAGCTTTGCTCACCTTTCTTTGGTGTCCTCGTCAACTGTACCGATGAAGACAAATTCGGCGCATTGTCGCTGGCACCTTCGTGCAGTTCTTGAGCGCGATCGGAATCCTCCGAACGCGAAGAAGCTCGTGATGACGCTGTTTCGACGGAATCGGTATCCATGACTTTTCTTTTGCTTTACTGAAAAATTCTTCTGAATTTTGCATATTGTTTATCATCTGAAAGTTTCGAATTCCAAACCCATCAACCAACAGACGAAGAAAAATTATGCTATCTTAACCAGAATAGCTGAACTTCTTTGCAGACTGCAAAACAACAACATAATAATAAGGTGACTGTTCTTCGCACAAGTTGGTGGTTTGTGAAACACGATTTGGAGCAGGTGTTTTTTTGAAGCACAGTTTATTACGGAATACGCAAGACCAGGCGATACTGGCTGATTTGGTGGTGAAACAATCTGGAAAGAATAATTCAGAATGGTGGACGGAAAACACGTTCTTTACAAATACAATTCAACGAAACATGCTGCAACAGGACGTGCGATAGCAAGAGATATTCGAGAAATAGGAAAAGCTTTTGTTTCAACAGGTGTTATTCAAAAATTCAAGCACGCCAAAAGATATTCTGAAACGGCCATTGGCAACAAAGATATTATACATTCTTTTCAGAGTGGAAATCCGGACAAAAAATACTTAGAACTGCTCTAAACACAACACAACAAAAGCAAAAACAGTCGTTTCGTTTGTTCTCAACCATACAATTTAGTGATGGAGGCACGCGAGAAGCCAGTAAAAATGACGCATTTCGCTTTCATTTTATTACACGAGACGGAAACAAAACAGTATGAGAAATACTGCTCTTTGCCGCTTCAACGCTTTTGAAACTCTTTTACGTTATTAACCTGGCTGCAGAAAACGAGATGACATTTTAGAAAGAATTTGATTATCCAACACACACACGTCGCCGAAAAGATCGACTTCTTCAGTTGTAAAACGCACTGATGATTTCTGTCAGCCAGATAGATGATAAATAGCGCAGACAGTTGTGAAAGTTTGTCAAATCATAAAATAACAGATTTTTGGTTAACGTTTTGTTCTATTCAAATAAAAATGTATTCAACAAGAATGATCCCCCATCATAAACAACAATTAATTTTACAGCAGCTGCGTTTGGCTATTTACGCCAGTTTTCGTTTCCTTTCATTTCCGCTAACTTTTTGACCGAGCAGAAAAATTTGCTTGAAAAATCGAAAAATGCTAGCTATGCCTGCTCTTTTCTGCTCGTTTGTTCAGATAAGAAGTTCTCGTTATTGTTGAATGTTGAAAGGAGATAAAAGTTTGTGTAACAATATGTTGATGGAACAAGCATTGTGCGAAACAAGAACTGGAAAGCGGGAGAGAACCAAATGAACTGTTCACTTAGACGTCGTTCAGTTGAGCTGAAAAATATTTTTGGGTTTCAACAAACTTTATTTCATCTTTCAACGTTGAAACTCTAAAGTCGCGTTGATAGTTTTGCAGTAGAAGCCACATAGCTAGCTAGCACTGAAATTGTATTTTTCTGAATGCAAAAAAGAATCACTGTGCATTGCTATTTCATGAATGCGCTTAAAAATCTGCTGACAAGTCTGACAACTTTTAAGCAAACCGGAATACACTTCGGTGCTCAAGTTTCAGTAGCACAGCAGCAATCAGTAGCCAAATGAGAAACAAATATTGGAAAACATGAACATCACTGAACAGTTGATTCAAAAAAACCAAAGAAAAAACTACAGAAGTTCAAAACAAACAGCGTCAGAAAACAAGCGCGCAAACAGCCTCAGGTTTACGGACGAAACTTGAGCCGGATTCATGAAGAAATTATAAAAGAACATTAGTTTTTGAAACCATAATCCGCAGCGGGGAGTCGCCCATGAACCCGATACAAACGGGGCGGGGGTGCTGTTTGTGTGGGACTGCAGCCTGCGCCAATAGCAGTGATTACATATTTTCTGTCAGTAACAGCACATATGGAGAGAGAAAAGATAGAACGAGAAAGCGAGAAACCAGACGAAGCCATTAATCCCGCAGTGTATATGCGCTTGACCGATAACAGAGAAATAAATGAAAGAACAAGAGAAATTGTACTGTAGTAAAAAGCGCTTTGCACAAAGTTGACACCACGAATGTGCAGTTAAAATGATAAAACAGAAAGTTGCAGTCTGAGAAATAGTTTTGAATTTGTAACGCTGAAAAAATGGTGATGAACATAATGTCTTTTGATTACACATTGAAATTTTGAAAAAAACTAGAGTCGCCTTAAAACGTAAAGTGTTCAAATTCAGCAATTACTTTCGCACGCAGTGTGGAATTACCCCCACCCAAAAGTGGGCGGAGTGTCACACGGCGGGAAACCAAAAAATTCAAATTTTTAACTTGGTCAAAATTCCACCCCGTTTATAAGGCCCGGAATTCTTAATCTTCGCTTTATAAGACCTCCTCCCACTTATAAGGTTGTCACACAAAATTCCACTTTTTTCAGAAATTTTTGATTTTCAAATTTATGTAAGGAGACCTTATATGCAAGACTTTACGGTACTTTGGGTTTCCTGTGTGCCACCACGACGTTTTCCCTCTGTGACAGGTCAAAGATCATACCGACCACTCGAACAAAAAATGTTGATAGGGTCATACGCCTCATAACAAGAGCCAAGCGGCTCGGAATCGCTTTCACAGATTCCTCAGCTCTCCCCTGAGGGTCATCTGGCAAACTCAGAGCGATTCGTGACTCCGAAAAGGAGCGTGTACTCGCGGAGAACACCTCAAACGACAGTCTTGAACACCTGTCTTGAACACTTGAAATCACCAACCAAAAATATGATGGCGAAAGTTTGCTTATAGTTTATAAAGAATAGATTTTGTCGCGAGTTTTTCAGTGTGTTCTATTAAAAAATCAAGCAAAAGCACGTCATGTTTAATGCAAGTCTGAAAGCACAAAACAAATACAATCAAATTGTTTGGTAAATGTGCAAGGGCGTTTCGCGAATTATTCGTTGGACGCCGACACGGTTTTGGACTCGTCAGCAACGATCGGTGTCACAGACAATTGAAAATGAACACCTAGGAGTAGTACACATGTGATAAACGTAACAAGAAACGAAAACAACTTCAGTGAAGCAAACCAAAAACAAAACAACACTGATGATGGTTCACTGTTCTGTTGTGGCCAGCATTTTCTTGTACACGAGCAGCGCGACATTGCGCGCGCCAATGGCACTCATTTCCATTGCACTCGCTGCCCACTCGATCGAGTTGATGTAGAACAGGTTGTCGGCCAACTGGAAATGGCCGCGTTCGGTGCTGTCGTCGTTGCAAAACATGCCAACTTTGTATTCGGGATAGGCGAGCCTGCAACATGTTGACCAGTCATGCATCACAGTGGCAAGTTGTTATTAGCAAATGCCCCAGTCCGCTGAAGACCTGCGGCCACTTTTATGTATTGTGGATTTATTCAAACGTGTCCGGACTAAAATGACGTCATTTGCTTTAAAAACGCCCGTTTGTCAACGTACAGGCACTAAAATGTCAGTTTGGTGTGACTGATTTGACATTCACCATTTTTTTGCGGGAAGAAACCGTCGTCTAAACGGAAATTCTGGTTTGCTGTGAACAGCAAGCGCATGTTTGGCGGCACATGACGTCATTTCAGTGGGACACGTTTGAAAAAATAGATCATAAAACTTAGCGGTCCAATAGTGCTGCATCACTGAGCACGCCTGAATAAATTCATGAATCAACAAATTTCAGTTTCACATCACGGTGAAAAG
The DNA here is from genome assembly GCA_030248135.1 of Theristus sp. LFF4_11. NCBI lineage: Eukaryota > Metazoa > Nematoda > Chromadorea > Monhysterida > Xyalidae > Theristus > Theristus sp. LFF4_11. The sequence continues at coordinate 36,019 of JASANC010002019.1, forward strand.
CAGACATTGGTGAATCCGTTTGAGTGAAAAAACAAACAAACACACGGACCGTAATATTTCATGTGGCGGTTCAGTAGTGGTGTAGCACTATTGGACTACCCAGCTTAAAAAAAATACTGGCGCCTGGTCTGACGACCGTGCACACTGCTACTAAGTGCTACAGTTAAATGCTGCCCAGTCGACTAGTGCCAGCGTGTCTGTTCGGTGTGCGTATACTGTGTTGAAAACAAAGTGCACTGCGAATGGTTGAATCGGATGTATACAAGTGAACGCATGTTCGCGCACCAGTCGACGGTGTGCATCTCGGCGACATCAGCGAACAACGCTGCCAACGTCGTCGGCTGCAGTTCGGTCGCTGAGAACGTCTTCCACGTTCGACGCTGTGGCTTGCATCCGTTTGCGGCGGTCGCACGCTGCGGTTTCGTTGACGACGGCTTCCAAGCAGCGAACGACTTGTACGCGAGATCGTTGGCACACGGTAGAATCGCTGAAACAGCGTCACGTTTTCGTGATGGTAACATTATATTCTCTTTTATTTCCTGCAACTCATCAATGAGCGCATCGATATGAGCGGCGAGATTCATGTTAGACGCGGGCGGCGGCAATTCAAATCTTGGTGAAGTGACCCCCGACCCTAGTCGCTGCTGATTATTGACTTGAGCTATTTTGATTTGCCGCATCAAGTTCGACACAAATTTCCTTTCTAACGTGTGGAGACACGCTCTGTGTCGCAGAACCAAAAGAAAAGATAATATCGTGATGGTATCATCCACTTGGAAAACATACTGTCACCCTCGTGGCCTGGTGGTTGCGCGTCTGTGTGTTCGGGGGATCGAGCCCCGCCGACGGGTGTATAGGCACTTAAATGAGAGAGAAAACTCGATGGGCGCCCTACTCGACGGCGTCCAGTACGCTTTTCGGGTTTAGCCCTGGCTAAAAACCGTGCCTAAAATCACCGTTCATTCATTGGTAAAGTTGTTTGTTCGTTCTTATGTATTTTTTTCTTCTGCACGGCGCCAAAAGCAAACACGGATGATGAATAATTATTGCATCGTTCGTTCATCTGAAGATGAGAAAAAAACGCTACAGGCAACCAGGAAAAACAACAAGCAAGCAAACGGTTAAAGCGAGCATATTTCAACACACAACTCAAAATCATGTTCATCACAACTCTTCTCTTGAAACGCGCGTTTCATCGGCAATAATGTCGTCGTATTCGTCTTCGTCATTCTCAAACGATCCAGTCGAGGCGTAGTTCTCGTGCAGCACATTCCGGTGCCGTGTGCACTCATCGCACAGCATGCACGCTGTCAGATTCGCGGTCGTTTTGCACATGGCGCATGTCATCTCGCATACCGGCTGCAGTGCACCACTTGCGTTTACACGTCCATTCGTTTCAAAACTAATTGTCACCCTTGTGGCCTGGTGGTAGCGCGTTAGACTACAGTATGTGCGCTCGGGGGATCGAGCCCCGCCGAGGAGTGTGTAGGCACTTTAAAATGTGACAGAGAAAACTCGATGGGCGCCCTACTCAATGGCGTTCTGTACGCTTCTCTGGGTTAGCCGTGGCTGAAAACATCGCCTAAAAATCACAACAACAAAAATGCTGATTGGATATTTGCCACATTAACACGGCACACGCACGTGGTGGTGCTGAACATTGGCGCAAATCTCAGTAATGCGGTGTACGCACCGCGTTCCAGAGACCACAGAACACATCGCAGTTTCACACGGGCATGATTGCAGCAACCATAAAAGCAAATGTCCACTGACCGCCGGCTCACACTGCGCGGCAAATCGCACGCAAACGTTCGATCCCGGCGCGGACATGACACAAGCCATTGCTTGCTGCTTGCAGTCCTGCGCACGCAAATGCAATCCGTGCTGGCGTACAGTATGACCGAATAAATAAGGCAGTTCATCAAGGCGGGATCAGTCGAAGACTAGGAGTTGTCTTTTTTCAAAAATGCCAACATAATTCCCAATCATGTGTGCAAGGGAGAATGAATGCACAGAATAGCGCGGATAATCCATTAGTTTAAAAAAAACTAAGTCAAAGTTGGCATACAACTGGGTTTCTGAAAGGATTTTTTTCTTTCATTGAAATTTCGCGCGCTCCTTGCACCCTGAAAAAAGCTGCCATGTTTACTCGGTCATTCCGTATGTTGGCGGTTGATAAATGATGTTCGCTCCAGAAAACTTTCATACCTGTTTCAGTTGGTCGTCTGCCGAGCACACAGCAGCAAGGATGCAGCACAAGAAGACAGCACAAAGTGTTGGGAAAGCACTGGCTGATGATGCACTTTTCATCACGGATGGAGATTCACAAAATCAATAAAAAACGCCAGTTGCTTTTTTTCAAGAAAACCAAAAAGCAAGCTGTAGCAATACAAAACTGAACTTAGCCGCACCAGGTAAAGAAATACAAACACGCTTGATCAACATCTGCCACAACCACACAACTCTTTTGTAATTCTCGCGCCCGTTCGAACGCACTAAGGAAAAATTATAGCTCTCATGAAATGAAGCACAAAAAATGTCCGCGCAACGCAACCAGATCAAAGCCAGAATGCCACGTTTCCAAGTGTACACAAGGGCATAAAATAGAATTAGACATGATATACAGTGCACAAACCGTCTGGCAGTTGGTGCTGGCTGAGACGATGCCAATGCTGTGCGTTTGGCTGGCCATAAACGAACGTGGTGACGGTGCGATGGAAAGCAGCATAGTTGCATGGGTGCACGACGACATTGCTGAAGTGCACTCTGTGTTCCGGTGCTGTTGATGTCGTTAGTGGGTGTGCGATCACCACAAAGTCATACGGCCCATACTGTTGAACGTGCACCTCGCTGTTGCCGTTGTCAGCAGCGTGCGTTGTTTCAATGGTGTACTGGTTCGCTTTCGCATCGCGAATCACCGTGCGAACGTTGCAGCTGCACAACAAAAAACAATAAATCGATTTCATTCAAATCAAATTGAATGAATAAAAGTACACGACAAAACGCAGTGACTTTCGATATCACATTGATGCCACTAGCTCATTGGTTGGTGATCACGTGATGCATGCTTTATGTGCTTCACAGACTCACCTCCACCCACAGTAATGCCTGCACAGAAAGCACATCCATCTAGTTACACATGATATAGAGTTAGATTTTTTTCGTTTTCACCGGCGTAGTCGGACGCTTCGATCGGAATGCTGTTTCAACAGTCGTTCGGCGACCGTTTTGTTTCCCTCGCGCACCGCCCACAACTCGTCAACGGCACCAGCCAGGCTGATTGCTCCAACAAACGCGTGCAACTGAGATAAGAACACGAAAACCGTAAAGGTGCCTAAGGTCGTGTGTCTCAGAAACCTGGGTTACTTCGGCAATTGTTTATTGTCGATGTCACGTCGATTAGCTCCCGCGTTGGCTAGCTCCCGCGCGGGAATTTTAATTAAAACCAATGATGGTTTAGCTCCAGCGCGGGAGATAAGAACTGGCGGTTGGCTCCCGCAGCTGATGGTGTACTCCCCCGCCTGCGATATTTCTAATTCCTTATTGTGCGTGCATTGAGTCGCAGAACTCTAGAAAACACACCAAACGCGGGCAATCATCGTGTGCGACCGTGCCGTGACCGTACCGTGTCCACAGATTGCCCGTAGTTCACGTTCATGACCGCGTTTGCGAGTTCGTCAATGAACAAATCACGGATGCCCTGTTGTCGCAAGTGTTCACGCGAGCTGACATTGGTCATTTGCACGAACTCCGGCGACATCGCGTTCAGTAAATCCACAACCGAATCAAACGCTTCCCCGTCGTCTTGCAACGAGTAGATCCTGCGCGCGCGCACAATGATATACTGCTGCCATTAATGACCACATTTACCGTAAAGTCTTGCATACAAGGTCTCCTTATATATAAATTTGAAAATCAAAAATTTCTGAAAAAAGTGGAAATTCGTGTGACAGGCTTATAAGTGGGAGGAGGTCTTATAAAGCGAACATTAGGAATTCCGGGCGTTATAAACGAAGTAGGATTTCGACCAAGTCAAAATTTTAAATTTTTTGGTTTCCCGCCGTGTGACACTCCGCCCACTTTTGGGTGGGGGTCTTATGAGTGAGAGGAACCTTATATGCAAGACTTTACGGTATGTTTGTTACGACAAGACTGCAGTGTTGCTCGTTGGCCACAATAAGCCATTTCTCCATCTTCAATTTTGATTGAACACCAACTTTGAAAACATCTGCAGACAACCGTCAACGTATCGCTTATATCTGTACAAGTCGAGGCCGTAACGCCAGAGCAGCTTTATTCTGTTCATCATCAGCCACGGTCCCTCTTCGAATCGGAATTCAGCGCCATCGTAGACGCCCAATCGACCGCCGGCGAGCTCTTTCGCTTCGATTCTGTGCAATTCTGGAGAAAAAAATGAAGTTTCTCAAAGATTCTCTCCGGAAGTGTGTTCGCAGAAGATACCAAGAAAAAAGATGGGGCAAAAAATAAAGAAGCTAACTAAGCAGCTCAATGAATTGGCACATGTAGCGATTTCTCGGGTGAATGATGCTTCCGCCGGCCTCCACTCGACCTCCGTTGATGTGGATCGAGCGCAGTCGACCCCCAACGCGAGACTTCTCAAACACATCGACGCAGACGGACACGTCTCGGTGGTGCAAGTGTTGTTTGGCGAGCTGCTGCAGAAAATACGAACACGACACGCCACCGATGCCTGCGCCGATTATTGCTGGAAAACAAAACAAAATCAAACGAATTCTTATGAGTGGGCAAGATTAGCGAAAACAATACAACAACGATCCACAAGTTTACAACAACACAAAAACGCCAAAGCCAATAATAATGTTGCGTCGAGTGCACAGTGCTGTGCACTGACCAGGTCAGGGCAATAACTAAACTGGAACAAACAAAAACAACTTACCAACGCGAAAAACTCGCGGTTCATTGGTATTCACGTTTGATTCATGGATTGAGTTTTGTTGCACCTGCACATTGTCGTTCGTTTTCAAAAACGCTGCAGCTCCCACGACGACCGCCCCATTGGTTGAAACAAGTGCAAATGCAGCTTTCGAAAATTTTAACCATTGATTTCGCCTCATTTTGTTCACTTCCTCAAAAAAATGCTCGCAGTGCCAAGGCAGTCGCGTGTTTATATTGGTGGTGGTGGTGCTCTGCTCTGTTGACACACACGTTAGCGCGCTGTGGTGCTGTGCTGAGCAGTGCAACGTGAAAAAACTCCTTGTCTGCGATGCGATCGTTTTCTTCCGCGTACCCGTACTATACAAGAACTATCAGTTTTCACTGTTATCAAGCAATCTCGCCTGGCACCCTGACCCTAGTCCCGACAACACACATCTTCTCACACAAACACTGTTGATTATTATCTTTTCGTGCGAAGGAGGCCGAGTAATGTTGCATGATGTGCGGAAAAGCCGCACAGCTGAAAAAATGTTTCGCGCCTGAACGTAATTCGCTGGCTGACGCCCGCTTCACTTCATCATTCATGTTGGCGCGCAGTAGCGCGCCCAGCGCGCGCATTCATGAACGTGCAAAATGTCTAAAACGCGGCAGCGGCTGACGCAGCTTCACTTCATGGCGCTTCATCATTCATGTTAGCGCGCGCTTGCATGAATGGAGAAAGTTCCCAAAGCAAAGCAGTGCTTTACTTCATGGCTCTTCATCATTCTATTTGGCCAGCGCGCTTCCTGAATGGATGAAGTTTCCATAACAAAGCAGGGCTCCACTACCTGGCGCTTCATCATTCATGTTGGCGCTCAGTAGCGCGCTTCAGCGTACCCGTGCGTGAATGCGCCAAAAGCGCGAAACTGATTTCCTTTCTACGTCTGCAAACGCACAGTGGCAAAAAAGACAACAGATCAACGCATTGAATGCTCACGTCACGCAGTGACAAGCGTTGTGCCGTATTACCTCTATTAAACCCCTCCCAAAATTAAACCCCCCCCCAAAAATAAACCCCCACCCCCTCGACAAGTTTCCAAATAATCCCTCCCCAAAAATAAACCCCCATGGGGGTTTATTAGAAACCTGTTTGAAACACATACCTAGCGAATTCAGTGGCTGAATGCAGTGACATTGGTGAAATTGTGCTACCAAAGGCCCCAAAGGGATGAGTTAGTGGTAATTTCATTACAAAAGGCTGTTGCAAAAGGAAATCTCTGTGAAAAGTAGAAGTTTCTGCGACTTCCTTCCTGCCATGGAAAGTATTTTTGCCATTTTGCTCACCCCTAAAAATGGTTTCCAAATAAACCCCCCCCCAAAATAATCCCCCCCCCAAAATAAACCCCCACCCCCAGAAGTCGCTGAAGAAATAAACCCCCATGGGGGTTTATTAGAGGTAATACGGTATTTGTCGCGAACTTTTATTCATTACTTTTTTATATTTGCCGCATTTCCTGAGTGAGCACAATAGAATATCAATGGGGCAGTTTGAAAGAGTGTTTTCGAATTAACACCAAAAACATCTGAATTTAAAATACTTGAAAAACAATCATCTTTTCGTCAACAGCCGTAAAAACAACGAAACAATAATGAGCGAATGCGCACTCGCCGGCGAGTGCGTTGCCCGTGACTGCACTACTTGCTGGTCTTCTTCGGCGACTGGCAGCAACGTAGCGTTTGAACTGTTGTTAACGTGCGAGTGTCGCACAGCTTGTGTCGTTGAATCGGGCTGTTGAGTGTTCATGTCAATCCTGTTCATTAATAACGTTATGGGCACCGTTGTGCTTGTTGTCTTCGTTGAAATAATAATAGACTGCTGAGCGTCAGAGCCGCTCGACGTTTCAACTGTTGTAACCGGCTTTTGCCGATTCGTGGTAACTGTTTGCGGTGCAACGGGCGCAGAGGCATCGCGGTTGCAAAGGTGCGCACGACAGCAGCAGACGGTCAAATTGCCACTCAGTGGGCCAAAACGTTCCAGCCGTCTACAGCCGTCGCCGGTCTCTTCGCAAGTGCTCAACGCTAGTTCCGTTCGCGCACATTTCTGCAGGGTCCCTCGGAAACGCTCCAGCGGTACATCTGAAGCATTTCGGTCTGCGTTTCGGCGTTGTGGTAGTTTTAGCTTGGTAATGCACTTTGCAACAGCAAGAGTTTTCATGTTGAAAGTTATTATCGACACACGTTGGTTGGCAACGTCAACATGTAGCAGTTATGTTGTGATAAATCATCATCAGCAAAACCGGTTCAAAGCTAGTGAAACAAACCGTCGCCCATGTGCATCATTCCATCGCCGCTCGTCCAAACGCACCACGCGTCCGCTTCGCAGAACGTTTCGTCGCCCGGCAATCGTTGCCAATGGCCGCCAATCTTCAGCTCCACCGCTTGCCTGTCCGCACAGCGCAGTGCCCCGGCGAAGCGATCCAGTGAAGCGACCGAGGCAAATGTAAGCCAGAGCGACAGCATGACATTTAAAAAAAATTTAAATTCGTTGCAAGTGCGCGCGCTTTTCGTTTGCTGCACAAAACACAACACACGGTTGAGTTTTACCGAATACGACGCCACATTTTCTGATGACGAAACCTGGAAAACAGTTTCAAAATATCATGGAACAATACTGTAAAAACGATAACGACCAGCGCAACCACCATTCCTCTCCAAGTATAACTGCGCCAGCAGGCCGTATAGCGTTTTGATATTACTCAAGCACACAGTTTTTGATTTATGTGTGACCATCTTTGAATAATGCGCCTTGCTAGTGCAGTCCGTGTGAGCAATGACGAATAGTGGAAAGTAAGTTTAGGTCGCTCCTTAAAAATTCCAGTCCGCTGGGTTTGGGACACAGACGAATGTACAATCACAGTCGAACAGACACACTCACAAGACGACTCATAAAATTAGTTGTTTGCAATATACAAGAAAAGTAGCATGACAACTGTGTTATTGCATGAGCATAACACGCCGTAGACGGAGACTACAGTTGCGAGAATAATATAAAGTAAGTAATCAGAATTCTATAATATAAATATGCAAGTCGGCCACTGCGTCTGTGCGGTTTTCGCCCCCACCGTCTTAGATCTTGCAGAGAACGACTTTGATATAATAGATTATTGTTGAACAAACAAACGCAGCTGCGCCAGCAAACATGCGTATCGTCGTGTGCACATCGCACGAACTTGCCCGCTGATTGCTGTAACGGGAGCGCACAGTTTGCAAATTGAAATTCAATCAATGCAATACTTGACTTGAATCGAATAATCCGCAGTGTTCGAATCGGGTCGCTGTGAGGCAGATAAAAAAGTCACTGTTAAAAAAAAAAACGATTCCAATGCTCGATTTTCTTTTTAGCTGAACCGCAACAAGATCGTGTTTTAATGATCTGGAAAGAGAAGCTTGCGCTAAAAATAGATCGAGTCAAGTTCAAGCGTACATCATCATCATTATTTGCGCAAGCTGCAGCCGTGTGGTCTTGCGCGTGTTTTTTTCTCAAAAACTGACAAAAGCTGTTTATCATAACCTTGAGCGGATTGTGCGTTTTTGATACAAAAAGGATGCAAGTAAATAAATTCTATGCGATGATGCGCCTGTTCGTCGAGTTGAAGCATGAAATACACGCGATAGAAAGAAAACTGAAATTATGCCATGGGCGACTTGGGAAAACACGCAGGCGGATAGCGTGCGTCGTGCGTGTGCAAATTTCAAAGATCAGTCAAAAAGACACACCGCTGTCTACGCATTAGGTGGCCGTGTTACGTATCACATGAGAAAAAAGAAAAAACATAATGATGCGTATATTTCATTCGATAAAATATAAAAAAGTCGACGTGAAATGAGCGCGCGCTCGCGGCTTTTTTTTTGTTGTTTTCAGAATTACAATGATGTCTTTCAAATGCGAATCAGCACATCCAAACGCAACAGGAGAAAATCGTAGTAAAAGTGTTGTTTTTAGTGCGTGCTGTTGTTGTTGTTGTATTGAACGAGCCACTCAAGATGAGAGCATCGATTGAAGAATGCGTCAAGGTCAATCCGTCGCTGTAGGTGCATCTTTCACAAGATTCGTTGTTTCGCATTGACACAAATGAAATCTCGGAGTACTGCGGATTGAAACGCTTTTCTGCAATTGTGAAAGCTTAGTTTTAAAGCGGAGATCAAAAATGTTTTAAACGGCACGCCCATGAGGTTGAGGATTGCTCGAATGAAACAATGAATGCACTTTTTTACCCGGATTAAAGTAAATACATACAGACGGTGTACTTTCTTCATTTCGACCTTGCAAGTGATCCGGTGACAAAATCGAAAACAATTCAACAACCTTCACACGTGCCAAACATTATACACGCGTGGACTTTCGGATTGGTCTTGATACATTTTGTGAAAAACGTGATTTTCTTCAAAAAGAAACTTGAGAAACCAAAAAAACACACAAAAAAATGATCAACGGTTCAAAAGAAACTTCAAAATGAAGTGAGTACATGACATTATCACCCTTCATGCTGGCAAACAACTGCTTGCAAATTTCATAATTGAGTTTGGGCTATCGGAGTACGGTAACGATTATTTTGTATTTCGACACGATGTTCCCTGATCATCAAACATTAGCACTGAAACCCAACTATAATCTTTTCTTTAAGACATGCGACTCAATGTGGATGTGGACGTGAAAGGAAACTAGTTTCAATTTTTATGTGGTTATTTAGAATTGTCTAAGTGACCCGGCCTTATTTAGGGGACTCGGATCCTCTTGCCAATTTTGAATTCCCGCGTTGTGCATGAGACTGCTTATTCATCTATGCGCGCATTGAGATGCGGGACCAAAATAAAAGATATTATTGTGCCCTTGGGACAATTTTTTTCACGATTTTCATTGATAAAGGTCTGCGAAGCCTGGCTGTGTTTCATGATTTTAGAGATATTTCATTATAAATCCTTTACAATAATCAGGAAAGATTGTGTCGAGACCCAAAGTGATCGTTACAGTACATTAGCGTCATGTACATGTACGGTACGTGTACGGTATGGCCAGTTAAACATGGCAGCTTTTTTCAGGGTGCAAGGAGCGCGCGAATTTTGAATGAAAGAAAAAAGATGTTCATAAACTGAATTGTGTGCCAAATTTGACGCGTTTTTTTAAATTAATGGATTATCCGCGCTATTCTGTTTATTCTTTATCCCTTGTACACATGATTGGGAATTACGTTGGCTTTTTTGAAAAAGACAACTCCTAGTCTGCGGCTGATCCCGCCTTGTCGCGTCCGTGGCGTAGCGGTAGAACTTCGGCCTACAGTTCTGTAGGTACGGGGTTCGAACCTCGCTGTGGACAAGACATACTCGTGGAAAAATTAGAGTGACCAATAAACATCTAATGGTCTATTCCCTCCTGAGCCGAGGGTAAAATTGGGCTCGGGGCAGTATTGCCCGTCTCCGCCGGAGTTTGGTACCTTCGGGTTTCCGGAACCGGCGCGCGTACAAATAAAAAATAAAATAAAAAAAAATAAAAAAAATTGATGGACTGCCTCATTTATTCGGCCATACTGTATTTATGTACGTTATGTTGCAGTACGTTATGTACTCCGTTAGCCTAAAGTTCTTTTAGTTCACATTACAAGCGGTCAGCGTGTTAACAGACGAAGTTCTATGGTGTGACCGGTCTGCTGGGGGAATACCCAAATTTTGGCGCAGCGCTGTAACTTGCTCAATGCTGTGCGCTTCAATTCCAACCAGTGTGCCAGTGTGAACTGAACATCCTTTGATTGTTGTTTTGTTGTGGTGTCCCTCATGTCACCAGTGCGCACGCACAGGGCTGTCCCCAAACACACAACACTGCAAATTGCATAAAACTCCAACAAAACAATTTTGGTGCAGTGTATATCGCGTTTCAAGTTTGCTTTCTTGACTGTTTTTCCACAAAAAAAACTCACACACAATTGTATATGCCGTTGTATTCCCGAAACATGCTCGTAATAATGTTCATATTTGCGTCGCAGCACAGGCCAATGTCATCGTTGCGTTGTTACGACGAGCAACGATTGACTGACGCCACGCATGCGGACGCGCAACAAACCGAGCACCAACATCGCTCGTTGTTGAACGGTTTCTCGCGAAACTTCTGCAACACCGGCGACTCGTGCGTCTCTCAGTCGTTGACGGCCAAGTACGTCACGGACAATGACGACCACGACAACCACGGCTACACGAGCACACTGGTGACGTTGCGCTCGTGCGCACTGGCAGTGCTGTGCGCGGCGAGACGCGTCCCGATGAACGGCTGTGTCGCGTTGCAACGGCTGACGCAACTGGAACGACACGCAATGCGAGCATCCGTCAGAGCGTTGCTGCTCGGTGGTGCACGCAACGGCCGGACAACGCCGACGCACTGTGTCTCGCAGGTGACGGTGGTCGCGGCGCGCATCTGCTGCTGCAACCGCACCCTGTGCAACGGTGAACCACGAAAATCAGCGGAATTCACTCAAGTAATTCGTGAAACGGAACAAATATCATCAACAGGAAATTCGTCGACCGAACCGGAAGACATCAGCAGAAAGATATTATGGATGGTTTTATTTTGGGTTTTATATAAGTACAGTTGATGATGGGCGATTATATCGTAATTATTTAGCTGTAATTACAGTGTATATACAGTGGCGGCCAAGTTGGAACGCTGCGCGCATGTGTGCGCATGTGTTACGCGTGTGTATCATCAGCCTAATAAACGCTATTATAAGAATCCCATGCTAATTTTTTGTTTTTGTGATTACTGAGTGTATCTAATACACTATCCGCAGGGTTTTTTCGCTGAACATACATTTACAAGTTCGGAACAATGCCCGAAGGGCATGAAAAAGACCAAATATTATTTCAGAATGACAGAGATAGAAAAGTGTGACACGAGGATTTTCACAAGATCAAACATTTTATGAAACGTGTGTGAACTGGAAAGTTACAAACTGAAATAATATTTACGCCAATATCTTTTTTGTCATTCTCAAGGAAGGCACAATCTCTGTACAAATTTTATCTCACTTCATTTGATGCTGCAAAAAAATCATTTGCTGCTGTGAACATGCTCTTTTTATTTGTGAATACTGTATCAAATGATTTGCTTAATATGGTGTTTGCGGGCTGAACCCTTTTACGATGAGTGCGGTCACAACCGGAGCCAGTGCCTTGAAATGACAAAAATATATTGACGTAAATATTATTTCAGTTTGTAACTTTCCAGTTAACTTTTTCTTTTATATCTCAAAGAGTTTATAGGGTTTTAGCCTATCAGACGCAGCATAGTCGACTGCAATGGTTTCTGTTGCATTTGTACTCAGACTCAGAGCAAGGATTTTTAGGAGCAAACCCTTCCGTAGACCCTTTTCAACCCAGGCACGGGTTAATATCAGTTTTCACTAGTTTTTCGCTATTTTGCACCTAAACTATAGCCTATCAGACGTAGCATAGTCGATTACATGGATACCGTGGAATTTGAAATCAGAACAACGTTTTTTAAGAGGAAACCCTTTACGGGGACCCTTTTCAACCCAGGCACGGGTTAATATCAGCTTTTCGCTATTTGGCACCTAAACTATAGCCTATCAGACGCAGCATAGTCGATTACATGGATACATTGGAATTTGAAATCAGAACAACGTTTTTTAGGGGGAAACCCTTTACGGGACCCTTTTCAACCCAGGCACGGGTTAATATCAGCTTTTCGCTATTTGGCACATAAACTATAGCCTATCAGACGCAGCATAGTCGATTACATGGATACCGTGGAAGTTGAAATCAGAACAACGTTTTTTAGGGGGAAACCCTTTACGGGGACCCTTTTCAACCCAGGCACGGGTTAATATCAGCTTTCTGCTATTTGGCACCTAAACTATAGCCTATCAGACGCAGCATAGTCGATTACATGGATACCGTGGAATTTGAAATCAGAACAACGTTTTTTAGGGGGAACCCTTTACGGGGACCCTTTTCAACCCAGGCACGGGTTAATATCAGCTTTTCGCTATTTGGCACCTAGACTATAGCCTATCAGACGCAGCATAGTCGATTACATGGATACCGTGGAATTTGAAATCAGAACAACGTTTTTTAGGGGGAACCCTTTACGGGGACCCTTTTCAACCCAGGCACGGGTTAATATCAGCTTTTTGCTATTTGGCACCTAAACTATAGCCTATAAGACACAGCATAGTCGATTACATGGATACCGTGGAATTTGAAATCAGAACAACGTTTTTTAGGAGGAAACCCTTCCGGGGACCCTTTTTATACCAGGCACGGGTAAAAACAGTACCCTTTTCAACCCCGGCACAGGTAAAAAAACAATGTTTCACAATTCAGCACTTAGCCTATCAGACGCAGCATGGTCGATTACATGAATACCGTGGAATATGAAATCAGAACAACGATTTTTACCAGGAAACCCCTTAACGGGCACTCTTTTTATACCCGGCACGGGTAAAAACAGTTTTTTCACAATTCGGCACCTAGCCTATCAGACGCAGCATGGTCGATTACATAGGATACCGTACAATTTGGAATTCGAATTTGAACACAACTTTAGATTTTTTGTGGACACCGAAACGGTCGACAACAACAACAACAACGACAACAACAACAACAACAACCTGAATTTTTTTTCGGTTTTTTTGTTCTGTAAAATCACAGAAGCAACCGATGTTTAATTTTTTGGTTTGGATGGATAGGGTATCGGGCCACCTTAGCACAGCAAATAGCATTTCTTGGTTTAGTCATTTATCATGAATGTTATGGTCGATTGAAATTTCAAAATATTCGCAATGAGCTTTCTGAAATAATATTGTGGGACTGCGCTGCCGCGCGTCCCACGATTTGACAAATACCGAACATATAACAACGCACTTACATTTGGCAGTAAAACGGTTGTTTTTGTAAACGTTCCAATCGTTGGAATTCGTTGGAATCGTCCAATTGAATTTGGAACCTTTTTTGGCTCACCCTGTATAAATTGCGTGTGACTGCCAGAACTGATCAGACCACATTTGCTATGAAACCTAACCACTAATATCCAAACTCTGCAGTCATCATGCGCTTCCTAATGATTGTTTTGCTGTCTTTTTCACTGACATTATTTTCTGGAATCAAACCAAACACAACTAACCTGCTGCTCAACCAACAACGACCGCAAAGACCGCGGCAAGTAAAGTGGTCCATAACGAAACGACCACCGATGCAGAGCACTACGTTCGATCGTACAGCTGTTTTCATCAGCAATCATATTCAATCAGTCGGTTGGCCAAATTGTCACACTGTTTACAACAAATGTTTGCGTCACAAACTACGAGCACCGAATGTGACAAAAATGGAGACTGATGATTTGATGGAAACCGATGATGACGCGGCGCCCACAGTCAGCCTCCACATTCTACCAGCGTTCTGCGCTGCGCACCACGGACCAGTCGTTCGCTGCTTGAAGAGGAATGCGAAAATTCCGAACACTGCTCATGCCGAATCGTCGGAGAAGGTTGTCCAAGGTTTTTTAAATTGTTTTTTTTTTGGCATTTGTACAATATCAAAATCAGTTTTTTGCAGAATGTCTCATTGTCAGTGGCTGCGTTTGAGCGCTGTGCACAGCAAGTGTACACCAGCGGGGGTACTCAGTACGAATTCAGCGCCATGCTACAAGTGAGCAGACTCGTGCGCTACATCTGTCCGCTCGTTGACGACTTAGAAACAATCAACGACAGTTGTTTTTGGTATGTAAAGGTATACTAAATTTTTTTTAGCAAATCAATAATTGCACTATCGCGTGCATCCTTGCTGCTGTTGCTGAACCATCCATCCATTTGAATACCTCTTGCCGCTGTTATTGTTGACGAATGAATTCATTTTGCTCTTTTCTCTGTTGAAATTTGGTCACGTGCTGTTTACAGCCCGCCTGCACCAACCAGTAAAAAACATTGGTCAGCTGAATGAATATTTTGTTTGACTAGGTTCCGTATGCAACTGTGCGTGTACGAATTCCACGATGAATCCCGATGCGAGCATGCGTGCGACGGTTTGAAACGAGCGGTAACCACCAGAAACGATCACCAGAAACGGACTGCGATACATTTGACGGCCACGCAGAACAGGACAAACCGCAAAATCAGCACAACCGAATCGAAGAACGTAGATGGTATCAGGAATCGTAAAAATACTGGCGACATGACGTTGACTAAAATCACACCAAGAATGTTGCAACCTCAAGAACAACAGCAACAACGCAAACATCGTGGCGATCATGCTGATGAAATGCAATCTAGCAATCAGTTGGAAAAAATTGAAGATGGGGGCGATTTTGAGATTACAGGTTTCACTAAAGTGACCGAAGAATTGCCAAGGAACTTTGAAACACAACAGTTAGATCGTGATGAACTGAGATCAACCGTTCAACGATCCACCATGAGACGAAATTTTATTATGCTCTTTCCGTTCGTCGTTCTGTGGCTGCGGTTCTGTTTGGGTTTCGCTGTTGACATATTGATTTATTTTTGAATTCACATACCACTAATCAGAGATGCACTTTATTGTCAAATGAAAGTTTTCAACATAAAATTCAAAGTCCACAGTGTCCGGTCTGAAATTGAGAAAATGTTGAACAGAACCTCATGAACAACAATCACGTATAAACAGCATCCAGTCATGGCTGAAATGATGAACTCGAACTGGCAAGCGATAAATGCTGAATTTTTTACACGAGTGACTCCAATTTATTTGAAACTGTTTGGCTACCATCGTTACTGAAAAAACATCAAGACACCTCAAAAAAGATGAAAACAATATTATTTTCATTTTTGGTATAAAAACTAATAACAACAAATCACCAAAAGTTGTGATCACTTCTAATCCAACAATAATTGAAAAACTACGCAAAGAACGTCAAGCCGAGACATATACTCACGTCTCTTTTCGCCTTCACGAAAGTGTAACGACATGAACATCCGTGCACAATGTGAAACACCAATGAATAGGTAATCGTTGTTGCTGCCGTCCAGTTCGTTGTTTTTGTCATTCACTCGCCATCGAAGCACAGCTGCATGTAGTGACTGCGAATGTTTGCGTCCAACTGTCGCTCACTGTAGCGTGTTTTCACAGTGCGCTTCTGAACGCCAGCCAGCGCCGAAGTTGCGCCGTCCGGTGGCGCGTGACTGAGCGCGTGCGACGCACGCTCACCGAAAGCGACCAGTTTTTCACAGAGTCGACACGTTGAACTGCGAACGTTTGAAAACGTAATCAACAATAATGGTTCACGACATTACGACAGAAGCGACGACAAAACGGGTATCGCTTTTTCTTGTATAGTTCTGCAAACTGGATTCGGTTTGCAGACGAGGGAAGAAAAATCAATTACATGCTTGATGTGGTAAACTCAAAGTGGTTAGTTCGCTGCAATTAAGTAAAAAATGGCAGTTCAAATGGCAAAGTCCCAAACAGCAGTAAGAACGTACGGCTCTTCGGTAGCAGTGGGCTTTTCATTCTTTGAAGAGCATTCGTTGACACTGTGGTCCAGTCTGCTGGCGACTGATGGAAAACACTGAGCCGTGATTGCGATCCAGCTGAGCTCCTTGCTGGCGCTGCTGAAATCACACTGAACGGTTCATGATAAAAAACAAGCTGAGAATCAGAGCTGAAACAAAGAGCGACTTCACGGCCGAGACCAGTACATACGGTATGGCCGATTAAACATGGCAGCTTTTTTCAGGGTTCAAGGAGCGCGCGAAATTTGAATGAAAGAAAAAAGACGTTCAGAAACCACATTGTGTGCCAAATTTGACTCGTTTTTTTAAACTAGTGGATTATCCGCGCTATTCTGTGCATTCTTTCTCTCTTGCACACATGACTGGGAATTATGTTGGCACTTTTGAAAAAGACACAACTCCCAGTCTGCGACTGATGCCGCCTTGATGGACTGCCTCATTTATTCGGCCGTACTTGTACACAGACCGCGTGTCGATCGGCGCATCATTGCCGCCGTTCGCGTGGTGTTTCTGTTTGCAGTGCATTCGTACGTGTTGCGCGTCGTGTGAACTGTAAAGGCAGTCGGCGCATTTGATGTGTTTCGAGCGGTAGTGATTGCGAGTGTGCGCCAGCAGAGATTCCGTCGTTTGCTGGCCGGGCACACTGCGGTGGCACAGCTTGCAGTAGACGTCCTGGACACACACGGTTCTTTTACAAATTTCACATGTACTGATCGTATTGGCATTATGACCGTACTCACGGTAAACAACGGTGTCCGATGTCCTGTCCGCCTCGGTGTCCGGCTTCCGTGTGCCGGAAATAAAAGTGGCCCAAAATGCCGAGTGTGGCGTGTTGCCGCTGGGTGCGGGAGGATACCCAAACGGACAAGACACCGGACCGGACACCCCTGTTCGGACACTTTTTTAGTCTGCAATATTAATCAGCGGGTATTGCTAAATGCCCACCCCACCCCACCCCACTTCTTTGCTAAAGGGGTGGGGGTGGGCCCCACCCAAAAGGGGTGAGCCTGGTGGGTAAGGTAAGGTTGAAAAGGTGGTGTAGGCATCATCACAGAGGAGTGGAGGGGGATGGACCTTTAGCAATACCCTCAATCAACGTGTGCACCTCAACGGTGACCCGACGTTTGTTATCAGACCCGGCGGTGTTCATTTATAAACATGGTGTACGCGATATAGGCGCGTGTTACCTGGAAGCCGGTTGGTGAGTCTGGTTTGCTTGCTGTCGGCGTCATTCTGTCGACCGCCCGTTTGTTGTTGTTATTCTTGGATGGCACGTACTCTGGAAAGAACCGTGATACGACCGAGTTCGGTGACGCTGCTTTGATGTTGACGCGCGGGTCTGAGTCAAGTGAACTGGGCGACGCGTCGTCAGCGGCCTCGGTAGTGCTCGACATGCCGACGTTGTTGTCCGTTGTCTCATGGGTGTTGATCTGTAAGACATGAACGTGTCGCTGTTTTCACGGTTTCGTCAGGTAGACGTGTTCTGCGGGGCCTCCTGGCGCGTCAGTGCGACACTGCCCAAAACATTTGTGCCGCAGACAGATCTTATAAGGTTAAGAAGATCGTAAAAATCCGACATTCAAATTTAATCTTGTTTGTAGTCCATATACGCAATTAAAATTAAATATTTGTGGTCCAATACTCAAACAGTTTTCTATGACCTATTTTTTTGAACGTGTCCCACTGAAATGACGTCATGTGCCGCCAAACATGCGCTTGCCGTTCACTGCAAACCAGACTTTCCGTTTAGCCGGTTTCTTCCCGTGAGCAAATGGTGAATGTCAAATCAGTCACATATGTACCAAACCGACATTTTAGTGCCTGTACTTTGATACACAGACGTTTTTAAAGTAAATGACGTCATTTTAGTCCCGGACACGTTTGAATAAATCCACAATAGTATGACAACAATATATGCCAGAACTGACATGCAGCTGCATCGTCAGCTGATCGGAGCACGCGTATCCACAGACGGCACATTCATACGCCTGTTGAGGACCATGCACGGCGACATGCTCAGCAAGCTCGTTCTCATCCACCATCTCGCCGCATTCCACGCACGTTTGCGTGCCTGTACGACAAGAACAAGATTTAATTCAGCCATACTGAAGTCTCTGACTGCAGGTTTGTTGTGTAGAAATTGTGTCAAAGCAGCAGGGCCGCGCGGTGTGCTAACCTGCACTCATATCGAAAGCCATCAAACTTTCAATGTCGATCTTTGTCGTGATGTCCTTGCTGCTGCCCTTTGAATGACCCGTTTCCATTGGGTCGTTTTTGTTGTTGTTGTTGGTTGAGGTCTTGTGGCCGCCGGCGGCGATGGAGGCAACGGACGATTCAATTTTCGACGACGCGGTGGCAGCGGTCAGCAACGCCGTTGACTCTGCCCTCACCATGCTCAACGGCTGTTGATCGCTGATCACTCCGTTCGCAGACGCATATTTGCTGTTATTTGCAGCGCCTGTAGTTCAAAAAAACACAAACGTCCCGTCCCGTTTTGTTCGTGCACAACGGGGGCGGCAAACACGAATAAAATCGTTTTCCAGCAACTGACAGCGTTCTTTAGCAAACTGCGGAAAGCACTGCTGCATCAGCATATCCCATTGCGCCTGCATCTCCGGGCTGAGGTTGTCGACCGGTTGACTGTCTTTGTCCTTGTGATTGTGCAGCATGTGAAGGCGCACCTGCAAATATAGCAGCAACGAACAAATATGAAAAATGCGGTCGAGTAAAATGCTCGTCAATATTCTATCGTGAATTTTAATCCTTGCGTTTAGTACGGTACATTTATTTAAACCTGTCACTTTTTGGCTGCATACAGAGCCAAGAATCTTTGAATTTTGAAAGAGAATGAACGGGAATCGGGTTTGGTCGGGAGAATCAAGAACCCCACTTGTGGCGAAATGTGCGGTCCTTTTTTCAGCTCGGTGCCGTTCCTTCTTCTTTCCGTTCTCTGTATTTTTTGCCAGAAAGATGACAGGTTTCAAAAAAGACATACAAATACTGTGCAACTGTTGCCTTCTCCACCGCTCACAAACGTATGTGTACCTTTGCCTAGGGTTGTTGAACAAAAATCAAAATTAAAAAAGTGATTAAAAAAACAAAAATGACGATTTTTTTAACAACCCTACCTTTGCCATCTCGTTGTGCGTGTACTCGCAGTAGCAACACTGGAACTGTTTCAGCATCGCGTGTCGCCGCACGTGATTGGTCAGATTCGACAATCGCGACGCCATGATTCGATTCTGACAGAGGCCACAGGTGGCGTACGGTCCGTCGTTCAGGTCGCAACTGCCCGTCGTCGGTATGCCCGCCGGTGAGCTCTTG
Organism: Theristus sp. LFF4_11; assembly: GCA_030248135.1. Taxonomy (NCBI): domain Eukaryota; kingdom Metazoa; phylum Nematoda; class Chromadorea; order Monhysterida; family Xyalidae; genus Theristus; species Theristus sp. LFF4_11. Next base: position 55,788 of record JASANC010002019.1, read on the forward strand.
TTCGACGAGCTGTTGATCGTTGCCGCCGTTGACTGCTTCGACAGCACATCTTTCGTCAGCGACAGTGAGTGGTGCTGGAATGGAGATGTTGCATGTGAAACACACGACGTTATGCAACCCATTCATGCACCGTAATAATCAGAACTGATTTTTTGCGCGGTTTCTGTGCGCGCAAGAGGTGGAGCTGACCTGCGTGGTTGAGATGGCGCCAGCGAGCGCGTTGCTGCAGCGCACATGTCCGTTGGTGAGCGAACCGGTCGCAGTGGTCGTTGTTGTTTTGTGATTATTGTTGTTGCTGGTGTTCCGGTTGCTGCTCAAGTCCATCGGACTCGAATGACTCAATCGGCCGGCTGCAAGTGCCGCCGCTGTGGGCGTGTTCGCTGAATTGTTGACTGCGGACGCGGCCACTGCGGCCGCCGCGTTCGCCTGCGCCATCAGCGTCTGCTCTAACAGGGCGTTGTTGGCGAGCAACAGCGGAATGGACAGTGAATGGAATGAGCCGCCGCCAGGTGCACTGTTCGTTGTTGCGTTTGCGGCGCCGTTCTGCACTGACGCACTATGATTGGCGCTCGTTGTGCTTGTTCCGTTTGTCGACGGCAGTGCCGTGGTCGAGCGATTGTTGACGGCTGCCATGCGCAGTTCGTCTGTAGCCGCTATACGCATGGAGTTCAAGAATGCATTACTGTTGGCGGTGTTCGCGGGCAACTCTTGCTTCAGTGACGACGTTGTCACTTTTGCGGACATTGCTCGCTGCTGAGTGGTGTTGTTTGCGAGCGACGCCTTGATGCTTTTAGCGGCCTCCGACAGCGCAGCGTCCATCGCTTTCGTCTCGCGCGCATTCGAGTACTCCTTGAGTTCGTTGACGAACGACACCTCCTGGTAGCCGTTCTCGACGAGCACCCGGAACAGCCGGAACACGTCGTCGTTCGGGCGCAGACGAACGATCGCGTATTTTGGCGGCTGTCCCGCTAGTAACATCGCAGCCAGTTGATACGTGTTTATTCGTGCAAAATATACTCAGTTGTCAAAATGATTTCTTCAAGCAGAACCTAAATCACGATGTAATTTTACAGACTGAATATGTGTACTTGGAAAAACAACAAACTTCTCTCGGTTCACGTCTGCACTACTAATCTTCCAAGTGAACCTCAGACGCATGTCTTTGTGACTTGGAGCGTGTTTGGTTCGCGTCCAGTCTAGCAATGTAAGTATAATGCGGACACACGAGTTAGCGCGCGCGCGCGAATGTTGACAAACGTGCGCGGGCAGGCGCGAGCGCAAAGACATAAGTGAGCGGCACGATGATGATGATCGTGTCTGTGCGGCTGTGTGGCGCTCTGCACACACAAGCATCATATTGCGCGTGCGCACGTGGCTGCGGCACTGCATAACACTTTGTGCCATATAGTTTGTCAGTGTGTGCCTGCTGCTGCCGCTATACCAGCGCGTAATGGCGAACATCTGACGGGCTGCCTATGGGCGCGACCGCACGGGCGCACACACAGCACAGTAAAGACATGCGCGCACGCTGGCGAAGGTGATGGACACGACACGTATAACGGCTGCAGCAAAACTGTGCCGCGGCCGTGCTGCGTGCTCGTATCGCGCCGAATAGAAAACGCAACAACAGCGGCGGCGCGCGTAAAACGGTGTGTGCGCTATATGGCGTGCCGCACTGACACTCTTGCACACACTGCATACACGGCACACACACACACACACACACACACACACACACACACACACACACACACACACACACACACACACACACACACACATATGGCCACCGACCGGGGAGGCGACGCGGCACGTTGGCGATATTGGCGGGATCAGTTGCTGCGTCGAGCCGAGCACTAATCACCTACAGAGCAGAGAACACTGAGTGGAGAGAGGAGAGGCAGAGAGAACAGGACAGTGCTGCTTTGTGAGCGCGGGGCAGCACTGTTGTTGTTGTTGGTGCAGCTGTGTGCTCCGCAGGCGGATCAATGCGCCTAGTGCGTGCAGCCTGCACCGTGCACGCACCGCAGTGGCTACATTAGCCATCATGCGGGCACACACACACTCTGTGTGCATATTGCACGCACGCAGCATGCTCGCTGTATAGCAACGCATGTCTGCTCCCCGCTCATATACGCATGGCCGGCACATCAGAGTGCGCGACGCACGCACACACGCCCGCCTGGCTCGCGTTGACGACGCGGACACGCAAATTGCGGGCGCTCCGACTTGGCGTGCATGCAGGCGCTCACTGTGCGTTCGTGTGGTGCACGTGTGTGTGTGTGTGTGTGCACATGGGGACATTGTGTGTGTGTGTGTGTGTGCACAGGCACACACGCCGCTGCGCTGCGCCAGCCAGAGCGCGTAATGAATGCACAAACAGACACGTCATGTGTCGGCACTTGAATCGGTCGGCACGCGCGCGCGCGTGTGTGCGCGCTCTCTCGTTTTCACCGATGAGCTGGCAAACACAAAACAGAAGACAGCCATAATACAGCTGCTAACACAGAGACCAAGCGGTACGTTATAGTGCAACTAGCTAGCATTGAGAATATGGACAGGGGCGCAGGACACACAAGCGCGCACACAACACAACACAACACAACACAACGTTCGTAACAACAGCGGTGGTGCCGTCATCGTCTGCACACCACGCGCTAGCACACACACTGAAAGCTTGCCAGCTTGTGGCCGTGTTACAAGCATGCACGTGCGTGCTCACGGCTGCTTGACAGAAGACGCTTGCACAAATGCGCAACGATAAGCGTATAGGCACGCGCTGCAGCGGGCACCACCAGCCGTAGTTGGGATTGTGTGTCTGTGTCTGCTTTAGTGCAGCAACATCTGCGACACTGCACGCTACGCACAACCATGCTCCACACAACTATGTACACCAAAGCTACAAACAAGCAAGTCAGCGATTGTGTGCTGTGTGCGGCTGGTGCACACACGTGTACACACGTACAATGTACATGTATTATATACGTCGTTTACGCATAATAATACAGCAATGCAATGTTGTGGTGCATTCGTACGCCCGCGCGCGAACCAGCGAACACACGCCCTTATCTGCTGCTGCTCTCTCTCTCTGTTTGCTCTACATACGTGTCTGTGTGTGTGTGCATATGCCGACATGCAGCTAATAAAGGCAGGCAAGCAAGCGATGAGAGAGCACAACAGATGCAGCATGCTAGTATCAGGCCCGGCACGAGCGTGCACAACGAACAACCGTAACAAACAGTCCGGTATGCGCAGTGCACTGCGTTGCGTTGCTTGTATCACGGTGTGCTTGCTGTGTGTGACTGCTTGCGTACAGTGCCCCAGCTATCGAATACGATCACACGCATATCATCAACAAAACGATATCAAAAACGCGCAGAGACACCACACGCGCAGCACCGGCACCACACTCTGCCCATTTGTTGTGCACTCCCGAGTCTGTGCGCTTGCTGTTGAAGCTGCTTGATACGCAGACAACTTGTGTGTGTGTACACGCAGCAAACAGCAACAACGCACACCACAAGCCGCGTTAGATACATGGCGTGCAGACAGTTTTGTATTTTATTCTCGTACCAACACACACACAAACTAAATGCGTTTATACATCAGGAAACGAGAGAACTGATAATAAAATGGTGATGCACACGTGCAATACAACCGAACTGCAGTACCACAGGCACGATGATACATGTACATACTGAGGGCACATGATGTATCATTCCACTTTGAGCAATGTAAAGCAGCACAGCCATCACACGACCATTGTTGTGTTCGTATTGCGCGGTGTCGACATGAAGACAACGGGCAGTGGCTGCGCTGGATTCGGCGGGCGATGCTGCGATTTACTCAGTTCATCGTCCGATGGCAGGTAATCGGGCACGTGCGGATCGGCTCGTTGTGCAATTGCAGCGATTTCAGAGTCAGCTAACACAGAAGAACCACTTGTTTGCTGAACAGAAAAATTCCACAGTGTTTCAGTTTTTATTACTTGCTAACAACGTTGCGCGCGTGTTGTTGTTCTTAATGACGTACCACTTGAGGATTGTGTGTGAACACCACTGCTTGCCAGCTGGTCGCCACCGGTCGACTCCAGTGGCCGGTGTCTGTTCTTTTGATTGATGCAGCACTGGCAGTTGCCAGAGGCGCTGGCGATGGGGAGATTATGCAAGTTGTTGTCGTGCGCCCATCAAGCTGGCTGAAATAAATCTTTCATATTTCGTATAAAGTGAGAAGGATTTGGGTTCTACAAGTTTGGAAAAATGCCCGAAGGGCATGAAAAAGACCAAATATTATTTCAGAATGACACAGATAGAAAAGTGTGACTTAAGGATTTTCACAAGATCAAATATTTTATGAAACGTGTGCGAACTGGAAAGTTACAAACTGAAATAATATTTATGCCAATATCTTTTTTGTCATTCTCAAGGAAGGCACAATCTCTGTACGAATTTTATCTCACTTCATTTGATGCTGCAAAAAAATAATTTGCTGCTGTGAACATATATGGGAAGAATGAAATGAACTTCACGCATAAGTCAGAACCAAAGCCACAAAAGCACAAACAAAACGCAGCACAATCTCAACCGCAAGCCTACGGCTAAAGAAGACGTTTACAGACGACAAAGATTCATGTACGCATCGTATATTTTTCTATATCTTGGGAGCTTGCTGCCGCGCGGCGCGTCTAAAACTCAAAAACTCTAAAACCATAAAAACTCCACCTTGTTTCCGGCTGATCTCTCCAATCAGCAGTGCGCAAATTTGTTGCCATGATAATCAGCGAGCACAAAACGGCCGCTGCGACGCTGGATGCGGCAGCGATGCCAAGCAAGTCGGCCACAACGGCTTTACCGTTCGAATGACAATTCTGGCGCCACAACGCCGATTTGCAAAGGATCTGCGTTTGTTGGTGTTCGCTGTTGTCGCCGGTCCAACCTGCAGTGTCAGTGACTATATTGAAACCGGCAAGTTGAAAAACGGATAAAAACTATTTTGAAACATAATTATGAATTTTTTTAGGTTTGCGATTCAATGCGTGTGCAGACGTGGAAAGGAAACTATACAGGGTGTGTCAGAAATAGTGGGCAGATGTTTGACGCGTTGATTTCTCGAGTTGTGTTGAATTCGATGAAATTTTAGACAGTTGTTCACGAAGACATAACCTAGATTTGTGCAAAATTTCAGAGAAATTCATTCATCTGCACATGAATGGACAGACCAAAACACAAAAAAAATTCAAAATTGGACCAGAAAATACCAGATCACACCACCGGACAACAAAGGACAACACTCATCAATGCAAAAACATTCAAAAGAACACTTCAAAAATGTGTGTGGCGATAACAGCAAACATCAACAACAACGACAACAGTCAACTAAAATCATGTTTCCCAAAGTGTCCACCTTTGCCAAAACCGCCTTCTCGCGCATGTACGCTGGCATCGATGCGAATGCATCGGAGATGAATTCTCTTAGCTGGTCGATGGTTGCCGGTTTCTCGAGTACACTTGACGTGTTCTTTTGAATGTTTTCATTGAGTGTTGTCCTTTGTTGTCCGGTGGCATCGCGTGATCTGGTCCATTTTTGAAACTTTATTTGCTCTGTCATTCGTGTAGGTGAACGAATTTCTCGGAAACTTTGCAAAAATCCAAGGTAGGTCATGAACAACTGTCTAAAATCTCTTTAGAAATGGTCCAATATAACTCGAGCAATAACGCGTCAAACACCTACCCACTACTTCTGCAACACAACGTGGTTTCAATGTTGTGGCAATTCAAAATAGTCTGAGTAACACAGCCGTATTTAGCGGACTCGACTCGGATCACTTTGCCAAATTTTGAATTCGCTTCATGCATGAAACTGTTTACCTGTCTACGCACGCATTCTCCGGGGCCAAATAAAAATTAAAATACATGCCATGCCACGATGAATAGAAGTTGTGTTGCGACCGTGTAGCGCAGTGGCGCCTTGTGCAACATCCTCGGAAGCACCAAGCCGGATCGTCCTTCCAGGTTGCTTGCGTGTCCATCCGCAGCGAACGCCACCAACAGAGTGCCGATGCGACACAGGCGGCAAACACGACGAAAAATAGACACAGGCACAGTAGACGCACGAACGAACGCTGAAGAACAACGTTGTACTGGTGTTGTATATGTGTAGTCTGTCTTAACCGAATAAAAAGACAACCATTTGAAGAATACCAACGTTCGGTCGAGCGGCTAGAAAAGTAGCTAGTGCTGTGATAAGCACAACAAATGCAAGTATTTCAGAATGGAAGCGAATAATTGATGGATAGCTGTGCCACAAATGCGCCAAGCATGCGGCAGCAATTATTAACGGTAATAAGGCCAATTGTAAAATAGCCAACGGTCGCAAACCGGAAGGCGGCAGTCGCCACATTTTCATAAAACTCCTTTGATCTTTTATTTAGAAAAAATGTTCTGATTGTTTACGATTTAGTCTGTAGTTCTGTTACTGCTATGGACTACAAACATATGGTAACCACGCTTACATTTGCGTATGACGGAACATCGCGCGCGCGGACGCATGCCAAATTATAGTTGGTTGCCAGGCACCATGAGTCATATGACCAAACACCAAACACAAACAAATTGTTGATCACTCTAAAATTGGCTTTATTTTTCAATGTACAAAATAAAAACAGGCCTGGTCCGTAAAAATCTGCTGTTTTCTAAAGTTAAAAACTCCACCAATCAGTTGTGAGATGCATGTGCATGGAAACTGTCAACGTACATGTAAACTTGAGGACACTTTGAAATTGATGAAGGATAGTGATACAAAATAATATAGATTAAAAAATATTTTTGAGTCACATTTTCACTATTGTCATGATAAACATAAGAACAAAGTTCAGCAATATGGAATAACGCCGATGTTCTATGAAAACCGCAACTCATTGTTTATTGAACTGTATGTATCTATACAGGGTGTTTCAGAAGTAGTGGGTAGGTGTTTGACGCGTCATTTCTCGAGTTGTGTTGAGCCATAGTCAATGAAATTTTAGACAGTTGTTCAGGAAAGTGAATTTAGATTTGTGCAAAATTTCAGAGAAACTCATTTGCCCGCATACGAATGACACAAAAATATTCACAATGGACCAGAAAATACCAGATCACGCGATATCACCGGACCACAAAGGACAAGACTTAATGCAAGCATTCAAAAGAACACTACTTCAAAACCGCTGAAACAATCGACACAAAAAGGTGACGTATCGTGCTACAACAGAGACCAAATGTGATTCGCGTTAAAATATCATCACGGTAGAATCATACAATACAATCGTGTTGTTGTGTTGTGAAGGATCATCATTTTGTTGAGCACCACAGAGTTTTTTTTTAAGCTATTTTCTTGTTTCAGTGCGTGCCCGGGTCGCATGGTTTTGTCCATGCTGCGTTGTACGAGCGCCAGGTACGCCACAGGCCCTTGACTGTCTGCGGCACGTTCACTGCGAGAACGCATGTCACAAGTATGTGTACAAAATGTACAGGGTGGGCCAAAAAAAAGGTTCCATTTTCAAACTGCTGTCACTGGCTGGTGTTTTAATATTATGAGCTGAAATTTTCAGCACTGATAAAACTTGTGATGCCATTTTACTGACAAAAATTTTTTTTCCGATATTTAATTCCTAGCGCTCACTGTGTGCAGATTTTCTAAAAAGCTCGAAAAATTAACAAATTGACTGAAATGAGTGCAAGAAAAAATTAGTATCAAGATGCGTGATTCAATTTTGAAACTGTTGCGAAGGTGGCAAATGGGTCTTTTTAGATACCCGGGGTATTGATAGTTCAAATCATTCGCTCAGAGTGGAAAGGTCTCACACTTGAATTGCATTTGAGCTGCTCGAGCGAAATTCTGATGTTTCACAGCGGACTCGAGTCAGCAGTCATGCGACTGCGACAGAAATAATTGTTCAGTTGACTTTTTGTTTTGTGTGTTGCTCTGTCTGTTAATTTGTTTTTTTTTGAAAAGTTTTTCTGCGGTTTGAATAAAACAGTGTTTCAGTTTCATTTTTCTGCAGTTTCGTCATGGTTAAGTGGACAGCAGAACAACGGGTCTGGTGTGTTATCTGGTGGGAGCAATCAGAAAGTTTTTCTGCAGTGACTCGCCAGTTTCGCGTAAAATTCAATCCATCCGCTGCCGGACGAGAACCTTGATGATGATTTGGATGTCTATGAGCAATGATTCGTTTGAAATTCTTGGTTAAAAACTCGTTTTTTGTTGAAAATTTGGGAATTTTTAAACATCGTGCTGTAAAACTGAATCTACTCGACCAAACTGAATAAAAATCTTGTCAGAAAAATGGCATCACATGTTTTATCAATGCTGAAAATTTCAGCTTATAATATTGAAACACCAGCCAGTGACAGCAGTTTGAAAATGGAACCTTTTTTTGGCCCACACTGTACATATTTGTTTCATGGTGGCAAAGACTCCATTCTGATACAAATGGTAATTTGATGATGCTGATGAAACGCCACCATGGCAAACCAACAACGGGTACATTTTGTCATCAACATATCGGGGATATTATTGTGGATTTATTCAAACGTGACCGGGCTAAAGTGGCGTCATTTGCTTTAAAAATGCTCTTTTGACAAAAAGTACAGGCACTAAAATTTTAGTTTGGTGTGACTGATTCCGACATTCACCATTTGTTTGCGGGAAGAAATCGGCGAAACGGAAAGTCTGGTTTACTGTGAACGGCAAGCGCATGTTTGGCGGCACATGACGTCATTCCAGTGGGACACGTTCAAAAAAATAAGTCATACATACGTGTGCCATATTTGTCTTCGTTCTTCCTGGGTGCGCCGTGTTCGGCCGCTTCATACATCAGCTGCGAACGGACGGTGCATGGCGTTGGGCGGATGCGTCTTCTGAAAACGGAGACACATCGTGAGATGTTGTTCGCATTTTGATTACAGCGCAACACTCAAAAAAATATCCAACTATATGACCTATTTTTTCAAACGTGTCCCACCGAAATGACGTCATGTGTCGCCAAACATGCGCTTGCCGTTCACAGCAAACCAGACTTTCCGTTTAGCCGATTTCTTCCCGCAAACAAATGGTGAATGTCGAATCAGTCACACCTAACTGACATTTTAGTGCCTGTACTTTGACAAACGGGCGTTTTTAAAGCAAATGACGTCATTTTAGTCTGGACACGTTTGAATAAATCCACAATAGCTGATTGGGTGATGGATGCGTTCTGTGCATGGACTGCTGTGGAGAGGCGGAGTTTGGTTTGCAAACCGAATCGCACCCAGCTGAATGAATGCATGATCTTGGAGGCGGTCCCCCCGGGGGGGGCTCTTAGGTGGATCTAGGTGAGGGTAACGGTTCCACGGCACGGTTCCAAAACCCACCGGAGCTTTGTGCCTTTGGATTTCCGGAATTGCATGCTTCAAAAAAAGCTGTGTGAACAACATACGATTACAAAAGTCCATTACAGCATGAAGAAATTCGGATCAAGAGAACAGAAATTCCGAGAAAAAAATGCGTTTCAAGCGCTGGCCGTACGCATCGTGAGCGACGCGGACGCGTTTCAGTTGCGCGTACGCCGCCAGCACGCCGGTGACCCAGGCGTCCTCGACCGGCACCACCGGCGACAGTGCCACTGCAGCGAGCATCCTCAGCAGCGCCGTCTCGCTGTACATGTACGCTGGCCCGTCGCAGTAACGGGGATAACGAGGCAGCGGGTAATCACGTTCGGATACGCCCCTGCACGGTTTTGCGCATGAAAATAACTGTCTAGGTTCGCTGATGTTTTACCCAGACTATAAGATCTGTCTGTGGTGAAACATCTTTGGCAGTCTATGCCTGTGGTGTCCGGTCGCACTGACGAGCCAGCGGGGGCGCCGCTGTATGCGTCTACCTGGCGAAACCGCAAACAGCGAACTTCGTGCATATTTTTTGTGTACGGATTCATTTCGAAGAGAAAACGAAACACAACGCGTTCAACTGACCACTTCCCGCGTCTGTACACAGTGTTGCCCGTCTTGAAACAGTGGCCAAGCACTGCCGGCGGCTCAGCGCGTCGCTCCAAGAGGATCTTTCGCGCGACCGCCAACGAAAGCAGAATATTCGAGTCCGCCTTCACGACGTTGATCGGTTGTTTCATATCATTGTTATCAGTGAATCGAATGCAGTTGCGGTACAGCCATATACTGCCGACCAGCCATTTCTTGTGTAGATTTCGATAGTTTTCCGGTAGATCCGTCAAGAGAACGTCGCCAAACACGGCCGACTCGCTTTTGATCGAAGTCCACTGGTCGATCGTCAGTCGTGACGCATTTGAGATGATGAAAAACACACCAGCCGAGTACTGTTGGAGGTCGCCGCTGTTCGCCCAAGTCGATCGAATCGCGTCTCGCAGAGCGGTTTCTTTAGGAGTGCTGGTTGGTGGGACCAGTTTTCATAAAGTTCAGTGATTGAAAAAGCTCAGTTTTAGTTTGACGTTTAGTACGGTGGCAATGAAGCTTAATAACTGGCTTGGTGTTTTTTCTGAATCGACAACCGGAATCGACAGATATCGTTGATGCAAAACTATGTGGTGAAAAAAACATACAAAAGCAGGTAAGGATATCACTGAACCTTGTCTGACTGCATATATGAGCTTTATGAAACTGGTGGGCGCCTGTAGATCATGACGACCAACGTTTGATTGATGCACACATTTTGCAGCAACGGTTGCACAATTGTATTGTAAGACACTGTGTGGCCGTTTCGAAGGTGAATTGTCGTTGTACTGTCGACAGTTCGGCCCAACATTGGAAAGCCAGATGTTTCTATTGGGTCGTTGGCGCGAGCAACGTGAGATTCGAACTCTTCGGATGTCGTTTTCAGAGAGCCGCCGTTGAACGCCGGTGGTTGACGGACGTCCGTTTGACGTCGTCGTTCGTGGACACGTATTTCAGCATCACCGTGTAGTTTGAGAATTTCAGTAACAAGTGCCGAGATCTGCTGCGCGCAACGGTACACGGTCATTTGAATGAAATACATGTGGCATAGGACGCCAAACACCACCGTCGCCAACAGCAACTTCACTGCGTTTGCTCGGTGCAAACGTTTGAAGTGCAGCATTATTAGGGCTGTATGTTGCGACTAAAATGCACCGAAAAATGAAAATCATAACCGGTGTGTGACATCACTGCACTTTTGTTGCTCTTTTTGTGATTTTTCCGTTTTTCTGATTCATTCGACTGTTTATGAATTGCCTCATAATTTACTGCAGCTGAGCTAATAATAATAACATTGTACATGCTCGCTTCTGGACAGCACTGCTCAAGTTGGCTCGTCTGTTTGTGCTTTGTGGCCTTGTTTTAGGAAGGTTTGATTTGTAACTAAAAACGTTGCAGATATTGATTCAGATGCAACTAGTGATGATATTATTGGCGTGTATCATGTAGGCTTGCAAAAAAATTTTGAAAAAATCGCAAAATTTCAAAAATTTTAAAATCATTTGGATTTTCAAGTGTGGCAAGTAAAATACAGTGCACTACATTGTGGCTCAGTGGCATGTGGGCTCACTTCGCTGTGTCCCGAAATTTTTGTATAATTTCTTTTGCAAATCTGCTGCGCTAATATGACTTTACCAGAAAAACAATGATTGCCGCTAGCTCCAGTTGCATTGCAAGCTGGTTTGAATTTTTTTGCCATTGTGCAACTGCCCAACAATTAAAAAAAGCACAACAAACGCAAACAATAACAACAACAACAATAAGTGATTTGAAAAAAGGTTCACAAAAAAACTTAAACGACGGAACGGAAAGCACGAAACAAACGCGCTGAAAACAGAACGACAGGCGTACAACGTTTCGGTGGACATTGAGCACAGCTGGGCGAACCATGAAATTTGTCTTATTTTCGTCCATGGTCGCGTCCAGTTTCAATATTTCTCTTCTTCCGCGCATCCCAACACTCCTAGGGTATCAACACAAACGCAGTCCGGAATCGACGGTGAACACTGGCGGTTGCCGTCCGATGACGATCATGCCGACGCCGTCGTAGGTGGCGTGTGCCGCGATGCGTGGCCAGTTCGGCAGCTCGTACAAGCGATGACGCTGCTCACCGGTCTCGGCAATGTTCCATTTGCTCACGATTTCAGTGCGTGAATTCAAACGCAACAGTGCGCCGCCCGCACAGAGTCTGCGAACGGAGTGTTTTTTGTGACTTTGCTAAAACTACAGTCTAACCTAATAACATATGCAAGTAGCTGATTGGTTGATGTGCATGCTTTCTGAGCACACCAAACTCAGCGCGTCGCCACAGCAATTCATGCACAGAATGCATGCATCATGGGATCACCGACCAATCAGCTAGCTGTAGTGTTTCAGTTAGACTGTAACTTTTTAAATTACTGTAACTGTAACTTTAACGAAATCGCAGACGAAATACATTCACAAGCCACAGCCGAACTCTATTGAACAACAGAGATCACCTGATTTTCAATTGGGCTCGTAGTTGATTGGTTCAATGAGCTCCGTGCAACCAATATCAACACATGCACGATCCAGAAAAAAACAGCAGAATGCACAGTAGTTTGACTGTCAGCAATCAGAACAATAAAAAATACAAACCGTTGGCTGGCGAGATTTTTCAAGTGCAAAACGACGTGCGAACGCGTTTCTCCGCCGGCCTGCCAGTGACTGACAATTTCGGGCTCGACTTGCAGCCAAACACCGGTGGCAGCCTAGCTTATCGAACTCTGTCGTTCAGATACAGTATGTTTGCTTAAATCTGTCACGTTTTTGCCTCAGAATACAGTGCTCACGAAAGAAGAATGAAACGGGATCGGGGTTGCGAGAAGACATCGTTATCCACGAATGAGGTGGTTCATGTCAACCGAACCTGAAACATTCGCTCTTTTCACGGAATCTGTGACGTTTCGCATACTTTTGCATTCCACGACAATTGCTAGCCGGTTTACACAAACATACTGTATGTTGTAAAAAGTAAAATGGTTGACTATGATTGAATGAATTTGTGTGAATTTTCGAGATCAGCGAATGTTACCGTTGTAGCAGTTGTGAGCCTTGTAGAACGGGTTGATGTGGTCTGAAGAAATAGGTTTTTATAAAAAATAAAGTACGCAAATATGTAATCACAAAAAAAATCCCGTTTGAAATTTCTGAATAACATCCATTCCATACGTACCGTGGTCGTCGTGGTTGTCATTCGGGTGGTGCCCGGCGTATCCGTGGTGGTCACTCCGCTGGCGCAGTTTGCGTTTGCAAAAACGCCCGGACTGAGGCACAACTGTCCAGAGTGAGTGTTCATTGTCAATTTCGAGGGGCTCGGTTGAACGGAGTGCAAAAGATTCAGTTTCGCTCGATTCGGCGTCTCCCAGTCGTCCATCAGCAGTCCGCCAGTGTCGCCTGCGAGGTTTTTTGGTTTGTTGAAGAAATTGAAAAAACCAGAGGTTTTTTTGCCAGAATTGATCACAAAAACTATCGAAATTTTCTGGAAAACCCGGTGCCTCAATGCAACGGCACCGCAAATCTGCATTGCCGCGCAATTTCTGAAACATGTTTACATAATTTATGACTTGTTTTTCACAATTTATATCCATAATTGCGTGCAAATGCGTTGAGTCGCGAGAAACCAACACGCCGAAAGAATGATTGCATCACGCGCTGCATTCTGCATCTGCGCTGCAAAATCTCCTGCACTGCATTTTGCTGCATTTAAAAAATGAATACAGTCAGCGAGTTTCAGCCCATTTTTTAAAGATGCACTGCAAAATGCAAGTTTTTTGTTCCTGCGTGGAAAGAAAGAATATTGTATAGATAATAACCAATTTAGTAAAAAAAACTGAACTTCACACTGAACTGTACAACACTGACCAGAGTTCGGATTCAAGCACCAGTAGAACTGGTCCGATTGGCAGTTGTCTCGCATCCACACTGCGAACGTGTCCTGCCAGATGCGATCCTTGCTGCCCCGCTTGTAATGGCCGCCCCATTCGCCAATCACCGACGCGCGACCGGTCAGTTGCTCGACGAAGCCAAAGTGGGTCCGCCAAATTTCAGCCATGTTATTCGGAAATGATGTCGCCTGAGAATGATAATGAAAACAGCGCTCAAGTTGAATCTGGAAACGAAAAAAACTCGAACAAAATAGTAAATTAGGAATATGGAAATGGAATCATTGCCGTTGCATTCATCTGTTTTTGGTGCCCGCACGTACAAATTACCGTGAAACACTGATCAGCTGAGCGGTAGGCGGGCATGCACCAGGCATCAGGACGCCAAAATGCGCCGTGGAGGGCGCCAAAATGGCCACCGCAAAGGCAGTTTTTCTATTTGCATATGGCTCAGCGGCGGTTGAAAAAATACGATTAGCAATACAAAAAGCGTCCGTCTGTATCAAAACACTTCGAATCCACCAAAATCGTTCAGAAAAAAATAACATGCACTGGTCGTTGGACCTGAAAGTACGTTTGCAAATAGACATCCGGTCCGTAGACGTGCGGCGATTAGACGACACGACCGTTCAATTGCGGACCGACTTCGATCGGATGCCTGTGGACGCCCTCCAAGTTGCCGCCCCAAAAGTGCGCCCATTGATTCGGCGTTGAACTGTCTGCGTTTTCACCTACACCCTCCACGAAGAACAGACCGCTGTAGCTGGGGAATCTGAGAGAGACGGATGGAAAAGTGAATGCTGAAAATATGAACCTGAATCTATTTTTCAAAACAGATGCGAATGGCATCATCGGAAAAAGCTTTGGAACCTCGAGTGGGATGCGAACCCGTGTCCCTCGACGATAAATAAATAAAAACAACATAAAAACAACAAAACGATGCACCACATAAAAACGAAACCTGAATCTACATAAGTACAGTTGGTGAACCACACCAAGTTTTGACTCTTTTCAAATTGTTTGTTTTTTTAATTTCAAGTATCTTAGATACATAACTGTAGCGTCGCGTCTGTAGCGCAGGTGTAGGGCTTTCGCCTGCCGTTCTGTAGGTGGAAAGTTCGAACCCCGCTGCGGACAAGAAACACAATGGAGAAACTAAAGTGAACAACAACATCTAATGGTCCAATCAATCCACAGCCGAGGGCAAATTGGGCTCGGGGCTGTATTGCCCGTTTCCACCGGAGTTTGGTACCTTCGGGTTTCCGGAACCGGCGCGCGAACAAATAAAAAAACTCGAATTTTTCAGCGATATGTCGAATGATGCGCTCAGCAGCGCTGTTCCAGTCCGTCAGTGGATTGTTGTAGCCCCAGCTTGCGGTTCGTTTTTCAGATCCAGCGCGAACACATTCCACCGTGACGCGAATCGCCGCAGCAGAACGTGCCAGCTTTCTAGTACTTTCGACTCCGAAAACGTCGAGTCGTACCTGTGAACAGGATTTTTTTTGTTTATTTTCAGTGACATATAAAAACTTAGCTTTAATAGATTTGAATTTTTTTCAATTATGGCGGTTATTTCTGATTGAATTAAATATCGGTAAGTTCTTTCAAAAGCTGTCGTCTCGTTTGTGTTCTTGCTTGATTCGCTAAATTGCTGAGAAACACGTGCTCCTTGTCTGTAGAACTGACAAGAGGTACTGATCGACAAGTGAAACACTCTTTCGACAAATTTAAAAATAGTTAAATCAACAAGTGAAACTTCTTTTATAATTAAAGCAAATCTGAAAATAATTTAAAAAAAACCAACAACACCACCATGAGCGACCGACCACAGGGCCGATATCGCATTTCCGCTGAGGCGATGTTGATCAAGCATCACCAAGATGCCACGTTCGGCGCATCTGTCAATGACGACGCCCATCAGGTCCAGCGCGCTCAATGCGCAAATCGACTGACCGTTCGCGTGGCAATCGACGTTCGTGTCGGACGGATTGTCAAGCACCTACATAAAAATACAATTGCGCCCCCATGGTATACGTAGCGAGGTTTATAAAACTGGAAAGCATACAATATGTGTGTTTTGCTGAGTGTTTTTGATCTCGGAAATGTTTCGATGCGCATTTGAACAAAGAAAAGGATGCTGGCGTGACATTAAAAAAAGCGATGACCAATGATCCATATTATGCCGGCATCCGCTGTCCGCTTCGCTCGCGAATAAACATGATTTTTCTATATTTAAAAATACAAACGTATATTATGAGGAATGATTCTTTTTGGCCTGTTTTTGTCTTCGATTCCATTTTTCGCTCACCAGTTGCACAGAGAACGGCAGACGTAGCGCATTGAAGTTGTTGCTCTGAAGGAAGTCCAAGATCTCATCGATTGATTTCGACCAGAGACCGTGCGGAGCGTGTGTTTCCGTTTCAAAGCCGAACCACGAAGTTCCCTTCAGGTGAAATGGGTGGCCTGTTAAAATAAAACAGAACAGCATGATTTTTCTGGCTGACCGCTGTCAAGTCTGAATGGAGAAAAAAATGAACGAATGAATGAACATAAATAACGAGAAAAGTGTTTTTTAAGATGCCCAAGTACAGAAAAAACGGCTTTCTAAAACAGAAAGTTTTTTCTAAAAAAAACAGAAAAAACTAATAATTGTAGTTTCCAAATGATTGATCATCTCGATTTCGATTCGAGGTGTATTCAGTCCTGCACGAAGAAAACCGAAGGTGAAACCGAAAAACCATGAATGCTCGTGCGTGCGTATACCATTGACTTTCAGCATTCGATCTTCGCTCGTCCAAACCAGAGGACTCGCAGCTGGCCAACATGGATCGACTGCAGCAGCAATAACGATACATGTAAGCAAGGTGGCACTCAAAATCAGCAATGCATTCATCATGTTGCTCAGATGCATGTCGCTGAATGGAAATAGTTCAGAAAAAAACGAATACTATTTAAAGCATAAAATACTTATGAACAACCAGTTTACCAGTTTCCAGAATTGTAAAATATTTTCATTCAACACACTGGTTTTTTTTGAAAGTTGTTTGAATTGAATGCTTGTGTCATCAGCGCACGATTCAACGACCAAAATATACAGTATATGCTAAGTTGTTTTTCGTTGTCATATCGGTGTAGAGGCCAATGAACAGTTATCGCAAAACAAATAAACAGGTGCGATTGACGTATGTACTAATTCAGTTTATTGTTTTTTTTTGTGCCCCCGCACACACACACACTATTACGTACGCTAGATCCACACGCAATCATTTTTTGTTCACATTTTGAAATCGAAACGTTCTTGATTCGTCCTGTCTCCGCAGGATTGGGCCAAGGAACCATTTTATTACAGTGCTCACCTGTGCGAGCTGAAGCTACTTTGACGATATGATGGCAATTTTTTTTGAAACCGGATTGCTTTTTAGCTAAAACTAGCAAA
>JASANC010002024.1:0-88536 GCA_030248135.1 Theristus sp. LFF4_11
TCTGCTGTTGTTTTTATCAGTGTTTTTGTGATTCTTTATTATTCTGCAATTCTCTCCTTGATTTGATTGGTTTATCATTTGAAAGTATGTATACTTTAGATTATGAAATCGTACGCGTAACATCAGAGGCAACATGGCACCTTGCATCTCGTGGCTGATCAGATAAACATGCCCGAGTGAAAAAATAATCATTGGGCGAAATTGAAAAGTTCCAGAGAAATAGAGTTTTTCATGAGCAAGTTTTGCAAAATTCTGCATGTTGACGGAATATTCTACACTGCAATTTGCATGTTCGCCCCAACGCGGACGCAAATGGTCTAAACAGCGGCAACCAGCGACACGTTTGACTGTGTCCATGCAACCTGAGCAGCTGCGTGTGTGCGTGCAGATGATCGCTGCACTGGCACATGCTGATCACGAGCGCGTGCGACTGCAGGCCACGTGTGTCGGCCACAACCTGCACAAGCGAAGCGGGACATCCGTACGATCAAAGTGCACGGACAGCAAACCACTGAACGTCTCTGCAGGCACTGCTGTTCAAATGGAATCGAGAGGCGTTTTATTACAATGAGCGCCAAGTGAAACCGAAATGCCCGCAAATTCAACAGTGAACAACAATGCGAGCCAGCCGCCAGCACACCAAAACATTCCATTTCAGTTTCCGATTTTTTCACCAAGTCTGAAATAAGTATGTGACCAATGCTGAGCGCCAGACTCACCGTAGAAACTGCCGCAGAGTTCGTGCACTTTGCAGCCGTTTGCAATTGCAACATCGGCGATGCAGCGTACAGCTCGAACATGTGCTCAAACCGTCGCCGTAACAAACTCATTTCAGACTTTTCATGAAAATCACGGAAACGGAAACGGTAAATTGATTTAGCACACTGAGCGCATCTGGTCAGTCGGTGCCCGTGTGATCTGATCTCACCCGTGTGCAGTGATCATCATCGTTCATCTGCAGTCGCATTTCAACGACCGTCACAAACAACGGTGCAACCAGCGAGAACCTGAAGAAATTGAGTGGGGAAATTTTGGGTGGGTTGAGTTTAAAGAGGTCGGGGTGGACGGGAAGTTAAATAGTAATGGGTGTTGGGTGGGGGGGGGGGCTGTAGGGGGTGGGGGTCAAGAAAGAGAAACGTGGGGAGGGGGGGAGGGGGGTGGGGTGCGGAATAAGGGGGGGGGCGGGGGGGGGGGGGGAAAAGGGTGGGGAAAAAAAGGGGGGGGGTTGAGAGGGGGGGGGGGGGGGATTGGGGGGGGAAATCGGTGGTTGTTGTTTTTTTGGTTGTTGGGGGGTGGGGGAAAAAGTGTGGGGGGGAGTTGAAATGGGTTTGTTTGGGGGAATTGTGGGTTAAAGGGGGGTTTGGGGTTGTGATGGAAAGGGGGGGAGGGGGATTTTTTGGTTTGTGGGAAAGGTGTGTAAAAAGGGGTTTGGTGGGTGTGTGGAGGTGGGGTGGAGTGTGGTGTGTGGGGTTGTATGATGTTGGTGGGGATTGTGTGGTGGAAGAGAAGAGGGGGGGGGGGGATGGTGGGGGATTTAGGAGTGGGGATGGGGGGGGGGGGGGAGGAAGGGAGGAGGGGTGGGGGTGATGGGGGGGTGGGAGGTGGATGGGGGGGGGAGGGGAAGGAGGGGAGAGGATTTGGGTGATTTGGGGGGGGGGGGGGGGGGGTGGGGGAGAAAGGAGGAATGGGGGTGGGATTGGGGGGTTAGTGGTTGGGGGGGGGGGGGGGGAAGGGGAGGGGTGTGGGGGTGGGGGTGGGAGGGTTTGGGGGGTGGGGGGGGGAAAGAGGGGGGGGTGGTGGGGGGGGTTGGGGGTAGGGGTGGTGGGGGGGGGGGAGGGGAAGGAAGGGGATTTGGGGGGGGTAGGTGATTAGGGGGGGGGGAGGAGGGGGGGTGGTTGTGGGTGGTGGGGTGGCGGGGGGGGGGAGTTGTGGTGGGTGGGGGGGTGGTGTGGGGGGGGGAGGGGAGGGGGGAGTTTTGGGTTGGGGGGGGGTGGGGGGAGGATAAGGGGAAAGGGGGGTTGGGTTTGGGGATGGTGGTGGGGGGGGAGGAGGGGGTGTTGGTGGGGGGGGGGGTGGGGGTGGGTTTTGGGGTGGGGGGGGGTGGGGGGGGAAGGTGGGGGAAGGGGGGGTGGGGGGAGTAGGGGGGGGGGAGTGGGGTTTTGGGTGGTATTTTGTGGGGGAGAGTTTGGTAAAAAGGGTGAAAATCAACGAAAGACAACACTTTTTGCACTGGTGCTGCTGTATGCACAGCGGTGCGTACGTTAGCAACAACAACAATTGTCACCCTCGTGGCCTGGTGGTAGTGCGTTAGACTACAGTCTGTGCGCTCGGGGATTGAGCCCCGCCGAGGGGTATGTAGGCACTTAATGACAGAGAAAACTCAATGGGCGCCCTACTCAATGGCGTTCTGTACGCTTCTCTGGGTTAGCCCTGGCTAAAAACATCGCCTAAAAATCCCAACAAAACAACAACAACAACAACGATAAAGCTACATGCAGCAATATTTTGCAATTTCTGATGTTTCTGTTTTTGCACAGAATTTACAGAATTTCGCACATGGTGTGATTTTAGACTAAACTGAAGAGGACAATTGAAAAATAACTTCAAAGTTTTTACGCTTTTCAGCAAGCTTTTAAACAGCAAACGCGGCGCAAAAATATAACTCTTATGTACTTGTATCCGTGTGTACCACATCAGAGACTTGAAAAGCGTTGTCGAGCCAAGTCTTTCACTGCTTACACAAGGCCATATTCCTGCTTACACAAGGCCATATTCCTCCTTTTATATGCGTCTCCCGCATTTTATGTCTACTTGGGTTATGGTATATCTATCCAAGAAAGTAGTCTCACAGGTCAGAACCTTTGGAACACTGAAGTTTTTTCAAATTATCCAAAAATGAACACTTTATTTCAGGTGCGATCAAAAGTCGAATTTAAAATTCGATTTTAAAGAAAAATCAATGGACCACAGGAATACACAAGACGAAGACAATTTTTAACGAAGAAAAACACTTTGTTCAACCAAAGTAATTCAACATTCAAACCCAATCAGTCAGAGCATTCACAGGCTGTGTAACAACAGACAACAAAAAAGTTATCCAGTTAATGATTACAACAAGTTTGTAAATCAGTATTATTTAATTTACACGTATTTTTTCCAATCTATCTCGCACAACGAACAAAACTGGGTCAAAACGGTGTTTGTTGAAACAACTGACCATCTAAATGATGTTCAAAAGTAACTTTTAAAAAAACGCACAACTGTTGCGTTTTAGTCAAACTCTGTGCACCGGTCAATCTGTGAATAACAATAGTTTCAGTGAAAATGAAAGCAAAAAAACAAATAAACAGTATCACTCAAACACAAACAAAACTAAAACGATACGTCCACAAGAAGAAACTCGGATCACAATAGAGTTCACAAGCAATGTGCTTGCCATTCGGCCGCACCCAAATAGCAACCTATCACAAAAGCACGGCAGCGCTGTTCAAAAAACGTTCATTCCGTTGGACATGGCAGACGCAGCAAATGAAAATGGCCACGCAAACACGAGCTGCGTTGTCCGTTGTGTGTGTGTTTTAGTGCACGTGCACTGGCACCCATTTGAGTCGGTGCCCCGCTCAGGCTTCTGCCATATTCATCGTTTGCCATGCGCCCAACTAAAGGCTAACTCTATAACATATCCACCTAACTGATTGGTTGGTGGTCACGTGATGCATGCACAGAATGCATTCATCAACCAGTCAGCTATTAATAGTTGGATATGTTTTAGAGTTACGACTGCAATGGATTGTTGGTTTATTAAAATTGCAACATCAGCCAGTCAGAGCTAATTGCAAAGATACATTCGAACGCCAAAACGGTGGGCCAATAATAAAGTTCGACCTGGCATTAGCAAACAAACAGCCTATGATGATACCGTACTCGGTCTTCACACGATTTGTATATGAGTGAATAACTATGTTCAGATTGATACTTGTTTCCCTTGTTAATTTGCCGTTGCCAATGTTATTCTCCGACGATCGCTTAGATTGAAGCAAAGTCGTGGCAAGACCGAACTCGGCTGATATATTAGCGTGCTTGGTTGGCCTGCAGCTTTGGCCGAAGCCCATATGGATAAATGACTGCAGTCGGAGCTCTGTGGGCACTGAAACTGCAAAGGAGCACACGAACAGCAAAGCGCAATCACGTTCGAGAGCGCCACCAACGCTGTTCACAGCGCACGCAGCTGCCGCAGCAGGCACAGATTCTGCAGCGCGCGTCTTCGTTGCGTCTGATTGCGCAGATCATACAACGCCAACACCACCGGTGCTGAGATCACTTTCGGATCGGTGCGGATCAGCCGTGTCAACTGGAAACAAATTGAAAGAACATTGTGGAAATTGGCGGTGGAGGCGTCGGCGACGATACAGTTTGGGTGCGGCACCACAAGCCGCAACACCACCAACAAACACTGACGTTGCTCATCAGCAGCAACACACGTTCGTGCATGCCACTGACACCTGCACACGTTGCTGTTTAAGGCGAAAATAGCTTTTTGTCCGTACGCACAGACGTCGTCCAAAATCGCGTGCGCAAACTAATCGTGTCCGTAAACATAGCACGCACGACACGATTTCTATGGCCATTTTACGTGTCGTGTCAGTGCGCACGCACAAAAAAAACTAATTGCAAAATTGCCCGTTAGACTGTGCCCGAGAAAACATTGCATTCGAACATCGTGCAGCATCGTGCAGCGCATCACGATCTTGTACAAAAACGAAAGTGCTGTTTATTGCAACGTTCGCACTCCACCATTTGCGGAGGCAGCACAGCGATCATCTCCTTCGCTGCTGCTGAGCCATTTTCGGCCACGATCCGGAGGAAACTCGCGAGCAAATAGACCGCCGGTCTCAGTTCGCCATCTTCGCAGATCACACACAGACGCTCGTAGAAGACGCCTGCAAAAAAGTGGCTCGTAATGACAGTCATGACATGACCGCTCAACGACAAAACAATTGGGGCGAGAAACACGAACAAAAAGAAAACAGCACAATTTAGCGAGCTTCACTGCAATACAACAGCGCACACTCACGCAATGTTTCTTTTGCCGTCAATCGCGGCTCGTTGGCGTTGTCGCCTGCAGACACGTCGCTCGTTGCTGAACAAAAACACGAGAACTGTCAATTTACATTAAACAAACAACTTTCAGCGTTTTTAGCAGAAACCACCAGCAAATGGGGGTGATCAGATCAGATCTGATCTAAATGTGGCTATCTGCTAACTTAACAGCAGCACAGCGAAACTTTGGAGCACCCACCGGCAACGTCGGTTGCGCCCGTCAACTTCTGTTGGTTTTCCATTCGCCTGATTTTCGCGCGTGGCTCTTCGTCAGCAGTGGCAGTGTTGTTTGCGTGGCTGCTAGTCTGTAAAAGAACAGTTTCTGTGGTAGGCACTGACTATCATGGCAACAACGCATTTCATCTGATCGCGAGCGAATGTCACATTTTTTTGCCCCCTTTTTATTCTTACCCAACGCCCTTGGGGAAAGGCAGTGTCGCAATTTTTTTTATTGTCCACCACATGAACTGCGACGTTGGAAGCAGTTTTTCTGCTATAGCAGTGGGCGTTGGGCAAGCTGCGCTGGTGTGCATGGGCGCGATGTCACTAAGTTCCTCGCCACCGGAACAGCAATCTTGTGAATCAAGAAAGCCGACGTTTATGCTGCCGAACCATTAAGCCGCACGCAACCCGGGGCAGCCGAGTGGTCACGAGCGGATTCGAACCCGGGCCTTCCGATTGGAAGTCCCAAGTGCTATCCACTCAGCCACTCAGCCGGCAGCGAATGTCGCGTCGTGGTGAGCGTGCAGCAGCGTAACGCACCTGCGCACGTTTCGCGTCAGCGGCGTCCAGCTGCATGGCCAGCATGATCGCCTGCACCAGGAATCGTGCGAACACCAGGCCCCTCGGCGCCACGCAGTACAGCTCGTGCGTCGCAGCGAGCACAAACTCGGCAACCTGCACGCGAACGCAACAACGCTCAGCAACAGTTCGCGCTCTCTGCTTCTGCCCAGTACACTTGATCGCCGCTTGCCTTGGTGCGTCCAAATCCAAAACACTCAATCAGCGCTGACTGCACAGAAACGGTTGCATATGTTTCGACACTGCAACAAGCAGGCAGAGGAAAAGCAAAAACAGCTCAAACATGTTGATTGACTCGTCAGATGGCTAATTGCGATGTGTTACAAAAAACTACAATCGACAAAATGCGGCTCGTTCTTGGAGTGGGTTGATGATGTGAGCGATTGTAGTTTTGTTCGGGACAGCCGTGCTTGTGCTATTATCTTTTATTTTGGTCCCGCAACTCAATGCGCCCATACATGGGTAAACAGTTGCATGCAGGACGCGGGAATTCAAAATTGGTAAAGTGATCCGAGTCGCCTACGTAGGGCCGAGTCACTTAGGCGACTTTGAATTACCACTTGAAGATTGAAACTAGTTTTCTTTTCACGTCTGCACACGCATTCAGTCGCAGAACTTAAAAAATTGATATTACCTGCGTGCTCATTTGCAGCAGCGCATCAGCAGGCCGCTCACACAGCAACGCGATGCTCAGACACAGCTCGCTGGCGAGCGACATGTGCTCGATGGTCTGCGCGTGCAGCATCTCCTGCAAGAGTAAATCAAATAAATTTGAAAAAAAAAACAAATCAGTCGTCTGTTGTCAAGTGATTATCGATCGTTTGATCAGATGCGCGGGTAAAAACGAAACTCAAACTCGTTCGAGTTTGCTTCGACATTTTCGGTGAACGAGCGGAACGTTGACTTGTGAGACACCAGCGCTCATGCCACACACACGGCACACGTTCCGCGTAATCAGCGAGAAAGATGCCGAGTGGAACCTGCCCAAATCCCAACGCACCCACGCCAGCCGTAGTGGTGTTGTGTGCACACGAACACACTGCGCCACTTTCATAAAAACTTAATTCATAATTGTCCAATTGTGCTACTACACCACTGAGCGCCTGAATGAAATCATGAAGCCTCACAGGTTCTTTCTCACGGAAACTCATTCACCAATGTCTGCGCTTCAACGTGCTATAAGAAAACTGAAATGTGTCGCCTCGAGAATTTTATGAGACTCTCAATGGTGTAGTGCTATTGGACAGCTAAGTTTTAAGAAAACTGGCCGCGCTTTGTGTGTTGTAGCACGACTGCACAGAAACACTAACCCAAGTCCACAAATGACACCATCGTTTCGTTTCGCCGGCACGGACACAGCGGTCAAACAGCGCCAAGATTGAGGGACTCGCCCACGCCTGACGGATGCCGCAGATGAACGCCTAGACAATGGAATAGTGATCGACACAATGTGCACGGACAAGCACCAACTGATAAGCACTGAGAGAGGATGCAGTCAGCAGATTGGTTCATTTTGAATTCGGGCACACTGCTTGCTCCTCCAATATCGATGCAGCCAATATCAGCATAAACCACATTGAACATTTCTAATGCGCAAACTAGCAGCAATTTTATTCTGCATCGACTGCTGTTCGTTGCTAAACACGAGCGCACAAATGCACAGCAGCGAGCACGAATGGCAACCGAAGCCCACCTGTTTCAAGTACTCATCAGAGGGCACTTGCTGAGCACTCAGCGATGCCGGCAGTGAGCGTCGCCCGCACTGGATCAGCCACGTGTAGGCGGGCGTGACGAGACACGGCTTGCTGCCGATCGCCATGCTCTCCAACAGTGGGCGGGCCGTGGTCAGCGCGAAATTCCATCTGCAAATGATCACGTGACATTCGCACACAGACGTAACTGCACTGCAAAATCACCTGGTTGTTTTGTTTCTCGAATTTATTATTGACCAATTCAACCTGAATTCAATTTCTAACGACCAATTCAATTCAACGCGCAGTCTCACTCAATAACATATCCAACTGATTGGTTGACGCATGCATTCTGTGCAAACCACACTCTGCGTCGCCACAGCAATTCATCGTGCATCGCGGGATCACCGCGACCAATAAGCTAGCTGGATATGTTATGGAGTTAGACTGTACATCCCGATTAGCTGCCTCGGGTGATCCAAAATTCCATTTCTCACGATCAATTCAATTGAACGTAAACGCAGATTCTCGCAGCCTGCTTCATTCGATGGCACCAATAACGGGAACGCAGGCAATGGAGGCAGTGCTGGTGAGCGCCCAGCGCACCGCAGCAGCCGCGGCCACGTACCGCTCGTTGTGTTGCGCCCGCTTGGCGACCGTCGCCGGCGGTTGCGCGCCGTTCTGGAAATGCGCGTGCAGGGCGCTGGCCAGCTGACGGCGTGCCTCCGTGGGCGGCTGCGCGTGCACCCACTCGACCATGCACAGCAGCAACGCGCACACGTCCAGTTGCAGTGCGATCAGAATGTTCTGTGAACGCAGCGACAAACAGTCATGAACGCACCGGACATCTGGTGATCGCAACACACATCGAGCCGTCCATCAAACACAAAGCACACGCAGATCACATTTGATGGTTTTGCGCATTTAAGAAAGTATGTTTGTTTAAACCGGGTCTCGTTTTGCGCAGATACAGAGCACATAACAGTTTTTTAAATTTCAGCAAGAACGAAACTTTGATTTTGGCTGAATCTACCACCACACGCCACACGTTTTCTTGCCTCTCTGATCCTATTGTTTGTTATTTCGTGGGCTCTGTATTCTGCGAAAAAAAACCGACAGATAGAAACTGCACTTTGATCTGACGAATCAGCGTCAGGCAACTGCATTGCACTCACTGCAAAGCGCACCCAGATAAAATCAATCCATCAACAACTCACTCTAAGGTCGTCATTGGTGAGTCGCTTCTGCTCGATGCCTTCCAGCAGTTTCTCACCAATCGTCGGTATTGTTTTGAATACATCAGCCCAATTGCATCTGGAAGAAAACAATGTGAACTGAAAAAATTGCACTATTAATAAAGCCATTTCGTTACCACTGAACACATCTTGTGGCGGGACTGTGTCACACAGTAGCAAACAAAGCATGTGATGCACATCTCGAGTGACGCGCAAATTCAAGCATTTCCACAAGCAGCGCTGCACACAGCATTAAAAACAGTCGAGATAAGCATAAACACCTGTAAAGTTGGTGGTCTCGTGCGTGAAAATCGCGAAGCAACGAACTGAACGCACTCATTCACGACGTAGAATCGTTCGGCAGCCGCGAGTTTCGCCATGGTGTGCTCGATGTTGGCGGTGTACGCAGTGCTCCAACGATCACCACGCTCGGCATCGTTGCTGTCCGTGTTGCCATCGACGACCGCGTTTGCGGTTGCAGACGCCTCCATTGGCTGCGAGCAGCCGTTGTTGCCGTCGCTCGCGGTCGCTTTGTCGTGCGTTTTGTGGCGCACGTTGCAGTTTGCTGATCGCTCATCTGCGTCGTCGTCGTTGCGCGGACGAATGTGAACGCCGAAACGATTGTGCCACACGCCAAAGAAACTCGCGCTCTCGTGCGCGCACAGTCGCTGCAAGGAATTGCACGCAATGTGTGCCAAACAAAACTCGCTCCTGTTGCTTCCGTTCTTGCATCATTCATTCCGAATGAACACTTTTGTGAAAACCGCCTGCATCGAGCGGTAGTTTTACGAAATATCGCAATCTTTGACTGACTGGCGCAAAACCATGACGTGGGCAAGTGCAGCACAAAAACACAAAAGTCTCACAAAATGGAAGCAGCTGATTACTGAACTGATTGATTCAACCTGATAATACAGCAAATCAGTGCGCATAACCGTGGTTCGTTTTTATGCTGCTCGAACACCACTGACTGACAGGGTGCTTCTCAGTCGTGCACCAGTTTGCTGCGGTTGTGGACGGGACAGTAAACGAGCTTGACAGTCTGCCATCACCAAACAAGAGCAAGCGTCCGCTCGCACGTGCACCGTTTAGGGTTGGTAAAAAACCGGTTTTTTATATTGCCAGGAAAAAAACCGGTTTCTTTTCCGTTTTAAAACCGTTTTAAAACCATAAAAAACCGAATGCTTCCCAGCTCCTAAACTTTCCAAAACTTGGCATCTTGAACTCAAAATAGGAAATACATCAAAATTAGTGATTTTGAGCAGCGTGAAATGCTGTTTTCGGGCATACAACCGACCCAATTTGCAAAACCACTGCACCGTTTTTTCAAAAATATAATTTTACATTTTATCAATCAAACGAAGAATTGTGATTTTTGACCACGAAGTTTGAAAATTTTTAAGGTAAAAAACCGGTTCTTTATTTTTTCAAGAAAAAAAACTGGAAAATAAACCGGTTTTAAAACGGAAAAGAAACCGGTTTTTTTCCTGTGCCAACCCTAGCACCGTTTACCAAGTCCGTGTAAACGCTGGTGATGCGCGCGAGCAACAGGAACGACAAGTCGAACATGACCGCTCGGATGGCGTGCTGCTCCGTGTCGTCGCCGACGGGCGTGTCGTGGCCGTGCGGCTGCGGCTGCGGCGTCTGCGAGCTCTCGTTGAATCTGCAAACGCAACGCCAACGGCATGTTTCTTTGAAACTGTCTTCTTTTTAGCAAAATACAGAACCAGCAAAAGAAGAGCGAACGCTCGCTCTGTAAAGACAACGCTGCAAAAAGAGCACCATTGAGCTTTTGTTTATCGTACGCACCCGCACGGACACGCACGACAGACGACAAAAAAAAAACAGTGGCCACGCAAACGATTTTGTCAGCTCAGTTCACTCACTGGGGTTTGCTGGCGAGTGGGTCGGTGCGTGGTGTGTGCGAGTTTGCACAGAAGGAACGCAATTCGACAACGGTCGAACAAACCACTCACTGTATCATTTTGCGCGAGAAACTGTCCAGTTTCCCCATGGCGGCGCTGCTCGCGCAGATGTAGTCGAACGACTTGCCAGTGATCATGTGCGACATCATTTGCACCAATTTGTCGATGCGGTTCGCAAACTCGGAGTGGTTGAAACTCTGCGCAAACAGCGTTTCTGTGTCAGTTTGAAAATTCCCAACAAGGCCAAACCAATTTATTGTGTGTGTGTGCACCAAAACAAATGGAAACCACAAAAAATCGTAACACACGACAGACCCTTTCCAGGGTGTTCACAGTGCCGCTGGCCTTGACAATCAGGGTGACTCCGCCTTGCGTGCCCGGCGATGCGTCGGCAAAACTGACGCGGTCGTGGTTGCTGCAAAAAACACAACAAATTGCTGAACTGTAAAGGCCCATTCATGCCCTCGCGGGCGCTGAAGCTCAGGCACCACTTAAGCACGTGAAGCTGCGACGTTTTTGCTCCATGAATGAGGCTTTGGTGTTGTGGCAATGTTGATCACACTTTGCACTATGCTTCGTGTGCATTGATTGGGCGTGCCACTGCCGCAGCCACTCTGTTTGCAACGAACTATAGTCGTGCTAAACAAACGCACGCTTTACTTACCGCAATGCTTGCAGGATTGTCTCTGTCGCATCGGTGATTAGGCTGGCTGCTTTCATTTGGTCAAGGAAATTCTGGAAACTGTTGCATCTGAAATGAAAACATAATAAATATGGCTCCTTTATTTTGGCTCCGAGACTCAATGCGCGCATGACGCGGGAATTCAAAATTGGCAGTGATCTAAATCGCCTAAATAGGGCCGAGTCACTCAGGCGATTTTGAATTGCCACATAAAGATTGAAACTAGTTTCTTTTCTACGTCTACACACACTGAGTCGCAGACTCTTGATATAACAGCGATATATAACAACAATTATAAGCGATATATAACAATTATAACAACAATTATAAGCGATATAACAATTGACAATAAGAATCTCGAGCTCTTGTTTTTTCAGACAGTCGGCTGACACGGACATACCTACCTTGTCTTGACGTCGAGGCTGTTCAGGAGCGTGTGAAAACAAGCGACTTGCTCGAGGGCCCGTTGGATGTCGGTGGTTGTGATGAGACCATCAAGCAACAGGCTGTTGATGACACGAGGCACCTGTAAACATGCTGTTCTTGTGTTCATGTGACACGAGCAAGCTGATGATGATGATGATGATGATGATGATGATGATGATGATGACGATGATGATGATGATGATGATGATGATGATGATGATGATGATGATTGATGATGATGGTATCAAACACACTGGCAGTGACAGACATGCACTGCCACGCATGACCTGTGATCACTCGTGTGTGAGGTGATGTGCTCGGCAAAGTGCACGGTTTTTAGAAGCAAACTTTCACTGTCACTGATTCCTCAAATTATCATGTTTTGATGCGTTGCACTTGCACGCAGCAGCAGCTACCGGTTGGTCGATTAAACATGGCAGCCTTTTTCAGGGTGCAAGGAACGCGCGAAATTTGAATTACAGAAAAACGTTCAGAAACCCAAACGTTCAAATTTGACGTGTTTCTTAAAATTTATTGGTTATTCGTGCTATTCTGTTCGTTCTTTGTTCCGTTCGTGCACACACGATTGGCAAATGTTTTGGCATTTTTAAGAAAGACAACTGTTAGTCTGTGACAATCTCGCCTTGATTGAGAAGACAAGGACTGCCTGTTTTGTTCGGCCACACTGAAAAAGAACCATATTTGAAGAAGTAATAAAACCGATTATTACATTTTAAATTATAGGCTATCAGCTGGTAAATCACGTGATGCATGCCTTCTGTGCAGGACATACTCCCAAGTCCAGAGACAATGCTTGCACACAAAGCATGTACAGTATCACTGTATGTAAAGCACTGCATCACGTGATCACAATCAGCTTATAATTTAGATTGCCTATAATTTAGAGTTCAATCTGTTTATTTGGCCACACTGTACAACGTTCGTGTGATACCTTCAAATAGACGAACGCGGTGACGGAGGACTCGCGCGCGCTGGTGATGTGGTCGAGGAGCAGTAGCATGGCGCCCCTGACCAAGTCCTTCAGCACCATGCACCACGGCAGTCCGATGGCGCAGCGCACGGCTGCCAGTGTGTTTGCGACCTGCTGTTGACTCGCGGACAGCCGCAGACCGCCTGTAACACAACACGCGCCTTGCAATGCTGCACAAATCGCATTCGCACAAAAGCCGGCTGAGTGTCTGAGTGGATAGCACTTGGGACTTCCAATCGGAAGGCCCGGGTTCGAATCCGCTCGTGACCACTCGGCTGCCCCGGGTTGCGTGGGGCTTAATGGTTCGGCAGCATAAACGTCGGCTTTCTTGATTCACAAGATTGCTGTTCCGGTGGCGAGGAACTTAGTGACATCGCGCCCGTGCATACCAGCGCAGCTTGCCCAACGCCCACTTCTATAGCAGAAAAACTGCTTCCAACGTCGCAGCCCATGTGGTGGACAATAAAAAATTGCGACACTGCCTTTCCCCAAGGGCGTTGGGTAAGGATAAAAAGGGGGCAACAAACAACAACAACAACAACATTCGCACAAAACAATGATATTTGCAATGTGTGCCACAAATACGAGCCGTGCAAATCAGCACACCAATTCGTCTCAGTACTTATGTGCGCTTTTCAGGCACACACGACCGCACAACCGCATGGTAAGTTAGTCGACGTTTGGCTGCATTTGGCACGAGTAGTTGCTGATTGGACACATTGGCACCATCATTGTCGTCTAATCAGAGTGCTTTCTTTGAATTTTGCAGTGTGTTGCTGTTTGGTATTCTTGTTTTGTATAACTAAGAAACTTTATTTCACCACAACAACGCTACCTCAAATGCAGCATGTTGATTGGCTCGCACACCACAACAACGCTACCTCAAATGCAGCATGTTGATTGGCTCGCACACCACAACAACGCTACCTCAAATGCAGCATGCTGATTGGCTCTCACAGCACAACAACGCTACCTCAAATGCAGCATGCTGATTGGCTCTCACAGCACAACAACGCTACCTCAAATGCAGCATGCTGATTGGCTCTCACAGCACAACAACGCTACCTCAAATGCAGCATGCTGATTGGCTCTCACAGCACAACAACGCTACCTCAAATGCAGCATGCTGATTGGCTCTCACAGCACAACAACGCTACCTCAAATGCAGCATGCTGATTGGCTCTCACAGCACAACAACGCTACCTCAAATGCAGCATGCTGATTGGCTCTCACAGCACAACAACGCTACCTCAAATGCAGCATGCTGATTGGCTCTCACAGCACAACAACGCTACCTCAAATGCAGCATGCTGATTGGCTCTCACAGCACAACAACGCTACCTCAAATGCAGCATGCTGATTGGCTCTCACACCACAACAACGCTACCTCAAATGCAGCATGTTGATTGGCTCTCACACAACAACAACGCTACCTCAAATGCAGCATGCTGATTGGCTCGCACACCACAACAACGCTACTTCAAATGCAGCATGTTGATTGGCTCTCACACCACAACAACGCTACTTCAAATGCAGCATGTTGATTGGCTCTCACACCACAACAACGCTACCTCAAATGCAGCATGTTGATTGGCTCGCACACCACAACAACGTTCGCTCACCATAAACACTGACGAACGTCAGCACGGCGGCGTGTGATCCGCCCGGGTTCAGTTCGCGAGCATCCAAAATGCTGACAGGGTTGATTTGAAAGACTTGCGTGATACTGCAATGGTGATTCAGCAATTTGTTAGTGACAATTTTGCAAAAAAAACACAATACTTATCACATATACACCGCAAGCGGTTCGATTAATCAGCTCGCTACATTCAAACAAACATGCTGTTGTTGTACTGCGATCTGTAGGTAGCCAACGCTAGAGACTGCTTTGGTCCGTTCGCTGTGCACTTTGTATTGCTGAACATTTGATATGTTGCCTTGCAGAACACTACAAACCACACCGACATACAGTGGAACTCTGAATTTTAGGCAAAAAGCAGATCGTTTTGGTGATCACGTGGTTCATGTTTTCCGTGCAAATCAAACTTCGCCTCCACAACAATGCCTGCACTGAAAGCATGCATCACGTGATCACCAACCAATCAGCTAATTGCCTATAATTCAGAGTCAGACGGTATGGCTTCTTTCTTCTAACCAGTGTGTTTGTTTGTTACTGTGCAACATCATTGTCACAAACGAAATGCACAATGCGTATCAGTCATGAGCAACGAGTATTTTACGAGCATCACAGACTAAAGAACTACAAACCACCATTAAAAACCACAACGGACCTTTTGATTTTCGCCACAAAGCTCTCAAAGTCGGCCTTCACGGGCTCAGCCAGCCAGGTCTGTTCGGCGACTGTGACGCGCATCGCCGTTGCACGCTCGCACAGTTGCGCCAACGGCGCTGCACAAGAAAAAAATGACACGTCGCTCACAATGGACAACACGGACAACCGGCAAACATGGAAAAGCGAACGACGAACGACCGCACCAGGACCGTTCAGGTGGTCGAAGTAGACGCACAGCGAGACGAACGGGTTGAACGCGAACGCGACCACGCTGGCGATCAGCTCGGCCGCCACGGTCGCATTGCGGTTGGCCAGCGTGCGCTCGACGCAGTTCAGCAGCCAATCAACGGTGAGCGTGCAAAGGTGGCACATGCGCTCGCACAGGAATGAGTCGGTGCTGTCGCAGCTGCAACGCAAACACACCAACAACTGACTGCATAACACGTCCACCAGCCGACAACACCGGCCAACTCTATTACATATGCAACCAGCTGATTGGCTGGTGGTCACGTGATGCACACCAAACTATGGCGAACTCAGCAGTTCATGCACAGATTGCATGCATCAACCAATCAGCTATGGCCTATTTTTTAAACGTGTCCCACTGAAATGACGTCATGTGCCGCCTAACATGCGCTTGTCGTTCACAGCAAACCAGACTATCCGTTTAGCCGATTTCTTCCCGTAAACAAATGGTGAATGTCGAATCAGTCACACCAAACTGAAATTTTAGTGCCTGTACTTTGACAAACGGGCGTTTTTAAATAAAATGACGTCACGTTAGTCCGGACACGTTTGAATAAATCCACAATAGTTGCATATGTTATTGAGTTGGACTCATTCAATCACGGCACGGCCGCTCGTATTTCACGCTGATCACTCAAGAGAACGAAAGACTGCCGCAAGATCGCGACAGAATTTCGTAAATACCGTAACGTCGTGAATACCGTAACAGTTTCACAATGAACACGAAACAGAGACGCACCGGAGTCTGTCCCTGACAAAGTTGAGCATGTCAAGCATCGCCTCGATGCACAGCTCACGATCGTAGTCCTTGTAGGCGACAACTGCTTCCAACAGGGAGGCGTGCGGAATGACCTGGCCACAAACAACAACAACATGAAATGAAAGTAAGTTCGTCACCGTGACACGACACGATCAATGATTTTTTTTCAAATGATTCACAATCTCTTTCACGCAGTTCAATTCACTCACATGATCTGCAAGTGCCCAACTGAGATAGTTCAGGATCAGTTTATTCGGCACTTCGGACAGAGTGGCTTGCCGAAGGAGGAGACCTGCAAATTGCAGCGACATGCACAATGAAACTGAATGAAACAAACACTGATACAAGTTTCGACTGAGTGGAAATTCACTCGGATTTTTTTTGTGCAAATCAACGAACGATAATAATAATCAAATTGGTCCGAACAATAATCAAAAGCGTTGCTTTTCCCGCCAACTGAGAAGTGAATTCGACGACTGAAAATTGAGATTTGTTTCGACGAATGAAAATTCAGATTTTCTATTGGGGAAAAACGTTTTTTGGCGTAAAAAAATATATTATATATTATATTTATAAAAAAATACGTTATATTAGAATTGTATATTTATTGAGAATAATTGTAATTTAGAGTTCCACTGTACATGCCACAGTGTGGTGAGCCGACCGCAACACCGCATTGGAACGCACCAGGCAATTTGTGCAGTTCACTGGCGTCCTCTCTGAGTGCAGCCTTCAAATTGAGCGACCAGTCCTGTTCCGACCAGCGTTCGCGCCATGCCTGCAGCACCAACGCCTCGAGGCTCGCACGCAACTGCACCATTCACGCAGACGCAACGCCCCGCTCCGGCCGGCTCGCTTCACACGGCGACGCCCGACACGTGCTGTGGTTGTGGTCGTGCCGAAAAACTGTGCCTTCGTATACAATTCAGCGCTTTATTGAAACGTTCACTGCGCTGCTGTTGATGTTCAGCTGCTTTTCATGCCGTCAGAGGTTTCATCTGAAACGGCAAAACAATCGATATTTTTAAAACTTGCAGCAACACATCACAACACACACCACGACCACACACATCCGCTTCGCAGCAACAATGTGAAACTTTATTTATCGATTTTACAGTTCGAAACATTCGTTCGTTCTAGGCATGGGAAATGAAAAATTGCGCGGAAGATATCGAGAACACAGAAAAACACAGAACAGCGCGAATTTTGCGTGCGAATTGGATATTTTTTGATAAATGAAATTGAAATGACATGATACGATTGAATGACATGGATAATCAATGACAGGACATGGACATGGACACGAGCACGACATAGGCATTCAGTCAATGGCGAATCAGCGTGCTCCAAAGCAATTCCACAACAACCAATCAAGTCACAATCTCAAGTGTTGGCGAGATGACATTTCGCTTCGTCGAAATCGTCTGACTGCAGAAATAGAGGAAATGAGAGCAGCACCACGTGCGAGGTCACGAGGAAAGTTGGAAGCTGCGTTTTTATTACTTCTCGCAGTGCAAACATGAATAATGCACAGAAAGTTATGCTTCAAAATCTCGGATGGATGGTTCAGATGTTTTTCTGACGGCGAAGAACAAAAAAGAATAAACGCACTCCTTAAAAAAACAATAACGAACAGCAAGGTATGCGGTAAAAAATCAATTTTATTTCTTTTCATCACTTTTTTCAACTCAGAATTCCTGACACTTGAATTCAAGATCTAAGCAAAACCAAAAACTGCCATCTTGCAAAACGACCACCGAATACGGATGTACCATGGAGTTGCGCGCGCACGATTGAGCGAGAGCGACCAAAACACAAAATAATAAATGCACGGCGAAATAGTGCAAGAGAGAAATACTGAACAACAGAGGAAATCAGCAGCAGGCAGACAGCGCAGTGCGGCCGGGTCGTGTCTAGACGAACAGAACAGGGACGGGCACTGGCTGTGCTGGCAGTTTGCACACGGCTGCAGCGGTGCACGGTGAAAAGTCGCCAAAAAACACGCAAATTGAAATACTCAAAGAAAACACTGCGTCGAAAACACCGATCTGCATGCACGCAGCTGATTGGTTGCATTTCCAATTCAGCACCAATGATTTGTTGTGCTGGCTTGATGCAAAGTTGCACATTCGAACCGATTCAATGTGCCATTCAGTGATGTGACACGACGCAGTGACACAACGGGTGGCCGGTGTAAGGGCACTAAAGTTATTTGTGAACAGTCGAACACACTATGATCGTTTTTTGGTCCCGAGACTCAAAGTGCGCATAGATGAGAAAACAGTTTTATGCAAGACTCGAGAATTCAAATTGGCAAAGTGGTCCAAGTCCCTTAAATAGGGCCGAGTCACAAAAGCGCTTTTGGATTGCCACATAAAGAATGAAATTAGTTTCCTTCCCACATCTGCACACGCGCAGTCGCAGAATGTAAAAAAAAATGATACACACACAAACCGACCACTGTTCGGCGTGCAAACACGGTGGCCAGCTAATCAGTTTCGACTCGGGTTACGAAATGAATCCCGATTTTTTTGAAATGAAAAGAACGTTAAAGTTCTCGAAGCGTCTCAGTCGAGCTGTGTTTAAATGGATTATTTCCAGAACGATGCGGTGGATTTAAAGAGCGTTTCTGTTTTTTGAAAAAAACACGATCAATTTTGGCATTGTTCAAATCAAATCCATAAAGAGTATGTATGTTTGAAGAGTCTATGTTTTGTTCGGAAGCCGAAATGTAATAAAGTGGAACATCGTCGTGCAGCGAATAAAATTTAAAAAATAGGATCCGTGAACGCATTTTACCTTACCGTTGGAGCTAGGTGAATGGTGTGAACAGCGGCATGATCAAAAAATGTTGCCACAGTCACATTTGAACCGTTATGACCAGAACACGGAACAATCTGGAAAAAAAACACGAACGCTGAATCACCTGATCATGCTATCAATTACATTTGCATGATCGCCATTGTCAGATAACTCAGAAGGTATGCGTCATCATGACAGCCGAAGCATGAACGGGTTTGAATCTGCAGTCCATCTGGAAAATATATGCAACATGACGTAATGATCAACCAGTCAGCGCTGAGAATTGCTCATGACCAACCAATCAGCGCTGAGAATTGCTCATGACTAACCAACCGGCGCTGAGAATTGCTATGACCAACCAATCAACTAGTTGCATATATGAGCGAGATAGACTACAAGCATAAGATACCCAAAAATGGTCTATGACCTCGACACTTCCTGCGTCACCTGACGCAAACAACCGATTTTGTCGCGTCAGCCCAAACCCGTTTGCGTCATTTAGGCATGATTGTTCTCAAAAAGAACTGGACTGAAATTCAAATGCAACTATAGTCGATTCACTCAGTTTACGCCATGATTGCAAACTCTGACCAACCTGCGCACACATGGGCTGGGCAAGCGACACATTTCACTCGCATCAGCCAATCTAGCTGACGCAGCTGGAGCTGGTCTGGCGCTTGTGCACTGCAGTCATGCGCCACAGTGATCTGCACACCGTGCAGTGCAGCTGGCAACATGTACAACAAGCGGACTGGTTGCTTGCACACACGAGCAGTTGATGAGAGCATTCTGTGCAGGCAAAGTCCGCCTCCACAGCAATGCCTGCAAATCAAGCAACCAACCAGCCAGTTGTATCGCAAGATGGACTGTAAAAGCATATCGGTCGATGCTCGATTTCTCACCTTGCTTGAACATTTGCTAAAATGCCAAACAGTCACAACAGCAACGGATGAGCAGCAACAATTTTTAAGCGGCATTCATCTACGCGTCACTCACGAAAGACGGTGTTATGAATGCCGCTTTGCAGCAGCAGAAAGCGAATGCTAGCAGTATGACATGACAGTGTTTTCGGCAATGGAACACTGGGAAGTGTGAAACCCGAATGTCTTTTGATCACCCAATTTCATATTTCAGCGTTTATTCAAATGATAGTATGAGCAACTGCAATAATGCAAAACCAAAGCCAATCTAAATCGGTTTGTCAATCACTCAATACATTGAAAAAAGAATGGTTTGTCACACATGATTGAAAAGCCTGATTAAAATCCACGGCACATCTGTTGCGGATTGTTGATTTGCTGGCTGCTTGAATTTGGAAAAGAATTGCAAAGCATTTATTCTTCAATCAGCTAGAATGATTCTATGTATGAACAATATCAGCCTACAATACTTTCGTATCATGAAAAAGGCTAAAAGTCAACAACAGCAACACCAAAAACGGGCCCAGCTTTACCAGTAGTCAAAGTCAGCCACACACATTGAATCAGATCACGGACAAACCAAATTTCAAACTCAATCGAATGGGTTAATTTCAACAGCAAGCCCGCAACGAGATTAATAAAAACAAAGCACAGGTGACAGTTGACACATCGGGTTACTTGGCAACTCCATTTCATTGGCGTTTGCTGCTTGCTTGAATTGTCGCGTTTTCAGTTTTGTTTTTTCTCGTTCAGTTCCTTTATTGAGCAAAATATCAAAAAAACATGCTGTATTCAAAATCGGCGTCGTTGACTGCTGCAATGTTCATGGCGGTCTCAACTTATGTCCTTGCTGTTGTTCAAGGTGAGATGATTATTTTAAATCTTAGAATGACTGTGATCGGTGGTTGGTGTACCACCAAAAGAACCAATGAGTAGAGCACCAGCGATTGCACAACATACAATACATACTAAATGGGCCATTCATGAAACAGTATTTAGCAACCGCGGAGCAACGTAGTTTTAGCACAGCTACGCGTCACCAAATACAGCTGTCATGAATGCCGCTTAATAGTTCTGTTTTGCAATATTCAGCAGCTGAGCCGTTCCGACAATTCACGCCTTGGTTCAACCACTCGATCACGAATGCACAAATTGGAACGCCAGAAGCGAAGCTCCACGACATGGCCTGCGTTGAATGGTACGTCCAGCTTGGCATGTCGGTTCTCGAAAGTTGCAACGTGACTTTTCCTCTGGTTTTGTTTTCCGTTCTCACAGGTGTGTGCTGTGCAACTGCGGCTGTGTGGCAGTCACTTGGGACTACGAATTGTTGCAGTGCCAAAAACACTCATCAAATGCTAGTGCCGTCGCAACCGCAGGCAAAATTGTGTACGACTGAATGGACTCTTTGTTGGATTTTTTTGGATACTTTTGACCTGTTATACGATCTCAAACTATGTGACAATGTTACTATAATCAAGTGATTTCTACGATTTTCATTGTGGTCATATTCGCAAAAGAGGAGAGACTTCGCCCCAAGACATGCGTTGTCGGACCCCCTTTCACTTTCCCTGGTCCCTCTCCGTGTTGCGTGCAACAGGCGCCCAGCACTCGACACGACCCATCACATCTAGACACAACGTCAACAATCACAATCAACAGTGTTTTCCTGCTAGAGTTTGCGTCGCTCATTTCCTTTCCGGATGGTGATCGCCTGTTCGAGCAGGCATTTCACTTGCAGCCAGCGTTTCTGCGACGCCGCGAGACACTCGCTCAACGTTCGCTCGTGCAACGGCAACAACGCCTGGCCAGTTGCTGCAGTCCACGAATGGCGATGCAGCGCGCGCAGCTCCGTTTCACTCGGCCCATGCACAATCGACAACGTCGACGGCAGCCACGTCAGTTCATCCTCGGTTGGGTCGACCAGCCATTGCGGCTCAATTGCCGCTTTCTCTCCAGTAGCAGCGTCGTCCGTCGCCGCATTGATGCAACGCTCCACCTGGTAGAATGCAAATGTTGTGCCGCTGTAAACGTTCACTTCGTCGGCGAGACTGATCAATTGATTCGCGTCGATTTTCGGTTTCAGTTTTCGTAGCGCTTTCCGCTCGGCGAGTGGGCGCACACGACTGAACGGCACGTTATCAGCGAGCATGTTCGGCTCTGCAGAGATGTCGGCGACGGGCAGCGTCACGACGGGTAATTTCGTGGATTTCAGCGCAGCAACCAGCGCAAGCAGAGACGTGTCCAGGAACGCACCTGCAATTGCACCAAGAAATCACTAAACTTCTGTAGCGTCTGTAGCGCAGGTGTAGGGCTTTCGTCTACCGTTCTGTAGGTGGACAGTTCGAACCCACCTGCGGACAAGACACATAATGGAGAAATTAAAGTGACCAATAACAACATCTAATGGTCCGCTCGCTCCAGAGCCGAGGGTAAATTGGGCTCGGGGCAGTATTGCCCGTTTCCGCCGGAGTTTGGTACCTAATGGTTTCCGAAACCGGCGCGCGACCAAAAAAAATAATCTGCTAACTAGCTAAGCGAATAAAACTGAAGAGAGGCGTTTGGCGAATTGCAATTCAGCACTCGCCAACTAAATTGCATTCGCGCCAGTGCGTGCGCAAGTGTGGAAACAGTGCAAAGGCAACCGGGGACCACCCAGACCCAGACGCAACTGACCGTCGCATTGCACAAAGTGCACGTCGCAGTACAACGCCCACGCGAGTTGACCGTGTTCAATCAGCAAACACTTTCGATCGATCAACGCATCCGATTGATTCAAATCGTCCAGAGTGGCTGTCGTCTGCAAATGTTCATTCAATTCTGTGACGTTCAGTGCAAAGGGCGTCACATGAACATGCTCCAACGGGCACTGGTTCAACGGGTCCGTTCACGCGCACACCAAACCACCGGAGTCTGAAAGCGGTGGGTTGGTGGGAGCGACAAATTGAAAAAAACGTCAACTGCAAGACAACGCTGTCAATTATAGAATGCCGCATACAAGCCGAGTGCCAGAGCACACTTTTGCTGACCAGTTGCAGTCGTTGCATGGCAGCCTCCCTGTCATTCACGAGCACCCCTGCACTCAGCTCAGCGTGTATCACCAGCAATCCTCGTTCAGGGTGTTCCTCCACTGGTTGACACAATTCAGCCATCACACCGCATACCACCGTCGTTGCACCCTGCACTAACGCTACAGTCGAACTCTAAATTACAGGCAATCAGCTGATTGGCTGGTGATCACCATGTGATGCGTGCATCATGTGCAAGACAGATTCCGCCCCTCCACAGCAATATCGGCACAGAACGCCTGCATCACGTGGTCACCAATCAACCAATCAGCTGATTGCCCACAATTTAGCGTTCGACTGCAGGCTGTTCTGCCAGAACTATGGCCTTTTGTTTGCACAAGTGGAAATTTCCGACTGCCCATCATGCTGTTGGAATGAACCATCGCGGAAACAAATTCAAATGCAGCCGATTGGAGGTGGCATCGCAAAAACCGGCTTATTTCGGAAATGGAATTTTTTAACCGGACAAAAATTTGAAAAGCCTGTTTTGCTAAATCAGTCTTATTTTGGTCTGCCGTGGGTGCGGAAAGTTAAACCGTCAAAACAGGCCTGAAAACCAGCAGAACCAGTTTTTCCCAATCCACCTCCACAGCCGAGCGAGCACGAGACGCAAGAAAAAACGGTTCATTCTACAACTACGAATTCAATTCACAGGCCTGTTTAACGATGGCGGAGCCATTTGCGCTGGAGATCACCGCCGTTTGCAGGGAGGTGGCGCGCATTTCGCTCAGTTTCCTGCGTTGTCCATCCCCATCGCCGTCCACATGAACGCCTGCTTGCAAATGCTTGCGCACGTAGCCTTCCGGGTCGATCGCACGAAAATGCGCGTCGAGATTCATGATTTCTGCGTTTTTTTCCTTCAATCAACTCAATAATTTCAAAGCACAGCTGGTTGGCAGCAATTGAATCATGCGCGCTGATTGGCCACAGCAGCAGTGCAGTCTGATGCTGCAGCGAATCGCTGTTGTAGGATGTACGAATCGAATCGCGTACATTGTTGCAATGGAACGACATAAACTGACAACCAAGATACAGCGGTGCTGACGAACGCTGATTTCGACAACTTTTCTACACAGAATGCCAAAACATATGCCAAACGAGCATTAATCAGATTTATTATTATTCATTTGAGATTCCAAAAACGCATCAAGATATTGCAGACAACATACAACGTTGTACGTACTATACACGACTGAACAAACGCACGTGGCGTGGCCACTGACCATTGTCGCTCAGTGTCCGTTTCCCTCAACGCCAAACCGCCGGTGTTTGGCATCTTGGGGTTTCTGGAAGCGGGCAGTTTTGCTGATATTTCGAGAGCTAAAGTTGCATTCTCAAGGCAATTATCGGCGTGTAACTGAATAATGAGCCGTTTTTAGTAGTTTCTTTTGAAAAAACTGTCATTTTTCACAAATCCCGCCAAACAAAACGCAGGGGAGGGGAGGGGGAACAAACACAAGTTTAAAAAAATGAAACGGAAACCGAAACAACAAGAATGAAAGAACAATAACAACATCGATAGACCGAGGAGCGAACAAACGAACAGAATCAGGGAAAGCGAATGGGCGACCGTGTCCGTCTTCTTTTTTGACCCGTTTCAATTGCCGTCTCATCTGGGAGGAGATCCGTTGATTTGCATCGTGATGTTGGCTTTCTGGAACAAAAACAAGAAATCGATCATTGAAAGAGATTTAACAGTCAGTGGTTGCATTGTGCCGACTGCTGGCAGACACTCCGCTGGCAGATGTGAAGCTTGTCCGATTGACCTGTCCGTTTTTCGCATGGCAAAAAAAGGCCAAAAGCCCACGAATGAATGAAGAACAGAGGTTTGGCGTTTGAATGAGATCAAATATTGATTATAAAGATATACGTCCTACTCCCAGCTCGATTGTTTGCTGAAATTTGCGCGTTACATTGTGACGAAAACGTGACCGGTTTATTCAGACGTACTTTGTGTAAACGAAATGTAAGGTTGAACGAGCCAACTGCAAACAGCCAAAGAACGCACGGGCATTTATGTCCGTGTCTGTCAACGCGATTCACCACAGTTGTTTGGTGTTACAAGTTATTTGGAACGTTTCGCGAACATCAGTGATAATGCACACGCACAGCTTATACGCAAGTATCAAAGAACGCACGGGCAGCCTGTGGTTCGCGGCCTGATCGCACGACTCGCATGCACGGGCGCTTCCAATCGTTTGCGGCTGCTCTCTGAGTCGGCTGACCGCCGATGCTCCACCGTGGCACGCGCACGTCGACACGCGGCCCGCTGTGGCGCAGGCACACAATACTGCCGGGCCAAGCTGACCACTTGCTCACGATTCATGCCCGCGCAATCGATCCGAGTCAACGCACGCTGAATTCGTTCAGTGGAGAACACTGACACAGGTGCTCGTTGATTGCATCATAATCAAACATCGTCAAACAAACTAACGCCGGTTACGCACCTGCTTCTACAGTTTTTAAAGTATCACTTGAACAGACCTGCTGGATTTCGTTGATCAGAAACTCGCTACTGAGCAACTCTGGAAAGAGCAACGGATTCAGCGTTGTCGGGTTGGCCGGCGCAACGGCGGTGTGCTGCTGCTGCTGAGGCGTCAGTGTGCTTGCAGCATTTGAATGAGACGCAGCCGCCCGCCGCGACGGCCACGCACTTCGGACGCCGTTGGTTCGCTTGCGCCATTGTTTCGTTTTCCGGCCTTCCTGCACAAACAGAAAACATTTGAAAACAAAGGAGCGCGAAGAATCTGTACACTACTGTTTCAGCCTGCCAAATGTAACGTAATGCGCAGCTGCCAAAGTTATGATGTTCCACTTTAGATTTTCGTCGGGCGTCGCACAAAACTTGCCGTCAAATTCCTTCATTTTCAGAGTTGACAAAACGTCGCTTCATGCCACTGAAGTGCAGAACGTGCAACAAAAACAAAACTTTTTCCTGCGCTCTCTAGCTGTAAATCTACTAAATTCAAATCTATGTTTGGAAAGAGATGCAGGCATACTCGGAAAGTTTGTTTGAAACCTCGAGTAGGATTCGATATGTTTCAAACCCACCTCCCATTTATCCCGGGCAAAAAAACAGCAAAACACAAAAACATTAAAACAAGCCATGCCATGCAGAAACTTATTTTGGTTTATTTTTGTTAATTTGCATCAGTTTTTTTTGCCAAACATTTTTTGGTACTCACTTGATCATTAGCATCAGCGGCAGTTGCTGTCGACGACTCGGACCACTGAATCCTTGGATGTTTTGAGCCAGGCTCGCTCTCGCTCGTGTCCATGCTGCTTGTCTGTGCCTCATTATCGTTCTCCATTTTTGTGGTTTTTTTGCATGTGAGACCCGGTTTTCCTTCAGACTGCGAAACCGTTGAATCTTTCAGCAAACCCATGGCCGAATCGTGCTCGTGCACTGACAACGAAGTTAGCGTTCGGTTCAGTCGCAAAATTCGCCGCTGCATTTTTCATGCACAGTAGTGACATTTTCAATCTGTTATATTTTTGGGGTTGTTTGTTGTTGGTTGTTTTTTTTTAATTTTTAAAAACCAATTTTTCAATTAAATAAAAACAAAAACGCCGACATTTTTTTAGACCGTTACCGTTATAAAAAGAATTTGTAGTTAAGTGTAAATAAAAAACAAAATGCCGTTTTTTTGTTTTTTTAACAACCCTAAACCCTAGCGAATCCAAAAAATTTCGTTGAAATTGAAAACCAGTACAGTTATTTGAGACACTGACAGCTACACTGGGGTGGCAGTTTTCGTTTTCGTAAAAACTTTAACGGAAAATATTATTCTTTTTTGTTTCACTTATAAATGCAAGTCAAAGTCAACCAGTCAAGCACGGACAGATCTGATCTACAATTCTGATGAGAATAAATCATATTGGTTTGATTGTTCAATCACAGCAACGTTTTACGATACTTTAACTCACGGGACTGCGGCCCTCACAAAAATCTCACAACTAGCCAACAGTCACTCAATCTGTTTGTCTCGGTGGTCATTTTCAGCTTCAATGTTCATTGGCAGTTGATTTGGAGGACAGTGCAGTTTTATGTGAGTTGTGTAGAACTGGCGATTCTCGGAAGCAGCGATTTGGTAGAGCGCCTTGCAGCCGAGTTGAGCGTCATGTGGCGTCATCGGCAGCACGTCAATCATCAGAACATCGTCACTTGGATCGTTCGGTTTCCGCCAGATCTAACAATGAATGCGCATGTTTGCCTGCGAATTGGCATTCGTGTTCGTGCTATTCTTTCCATTCTTTGTCCGCTGCAACCACGATTGGAAAATATCTTGGCATTATTCATGAAGCAGTATTTAAGGGACATTCATGAAGCAGTATTTAGTGACTGCGTATGTAGCTATCTTT
The DNA here is from genome assembly GCA_030248135.1 of Theristus sp. LFF4_11. Classification (NCBI taxonomy): domain Eukaryota; kingdom Metazoa; phylum Nematoda; class Chromadorea; order Monhysterida; family Xyalidae; genus Theristus; species Theristus sp. LFF4_11. The sequence continues at coordinate 27,300 of JASANC010002024.1, forward strand.
TAACACACTATCGCACACTTGACACACGTCTGGTCTGTTTTTTTCATACTTTTTTGTACGTTGATGACAAACAACGTTTCACCTCGAGATGTTGCGATTGTGCGGGCGCCAACTGGCAGACGGTCGGGTGCACACGATAGAGCGCGTTGTTGGAACAGCGCACACGAACGGACACCGGCTGGCACGATCGATTCGTGACGCGACACCGGAATATGCTGAGAAACACTTAGGATGCGCAGTATATTTCTTGAAACATGTCACCTTTTAGCGTACGGAATGGCCGAGTCATGGCAGCTTTTTTCAGGGTGTAAAGAGCGCGCGCAATTTGAATGAAACAAAAAAACCTTCAAAAGCCAATTGTGAATCGAATTAATAGTACTTTTTAAAGTAATAAAATTGTTCATGCTTTCCGTTTGTTCTTAGTCTATTGCACACACGATTGGGAAATATGTATCTTGGGATTTTTGAAAAAGACAACTCCTAGTCTACGACTGATCCCGCCTTGATGGAGAATACAATAACTGCTTTATTTATTCGGCCATACTGTACCAAATCCGTGAAAGAACTGGGATCATCGTGTTTGAATAAAGGTTAAAGACATAAAGAAATGGAGTTTTTGGATTGCCGACTAAACATGATTCCCGGTTTATTCTTTTTGAATTCAAGTTTCGCGGGTTTTGTATTCTGCCAAAAAGTGACAGGTTTAAGTGACAAATGACGTTACATCACGAGCATGCTACAAGAGTGCAGTTGCACCAGTGATTGCAATGTTGCAATGGACACGCAGTGCAACTTTCATTAGCAATTTCGTCATTGAAATCTTCTCCAACCGGACATTCGTCCAGCAAAACCATCGTGCTTTTGCGGTGTACCACGCTTTTGCCACAGATCATTTTCGAGGCTAACCGCGGCATACCGCACAGATCGCTTTTGTGCGGTTGTTTTCGAGTGTCTAACCTGCGAGTGCTGTGCATGAAGTGTGCCACTGCTGGTTGCACATCGAGCAGCTCTGTCGCTTCGGGCTGGGAGGTCATCATGTCGGCCGGAACCACTGGCTGCTGATGTTCTTTTGTTTGTTTGTTTTGAAAAACCGGACACGGACGGATTTGTGTGAAAAAGTGAGCTTTATATGAAGCAGCAGGTCGAAATGAAAGACCACTTGCCTCAGAATGCCATATTTCAAAGATGTCCACAACTGCAGCCTAACTCTTTAACATATGCAACTGGCTGATTGGTGGTTGATGTATGCATTCTCTGAATGAATTGATGTGGAGGAGAGTAATTTGCATAGATTATAGAATACATTAAATCACGTGACCACCAACCAATCATCTAATTGGATATGTTTTAAAGTTAGACTGTGTATTTTTTATGGTTTTTCATACATTTTACCATGGTTGTTCACACCAGTTACTGAACCAAAGTGTATTGTAATTTGATTATGGTTAAACAGATTTTTGCAAACTCAACTAATGGTGCAGATACGTAAAGTCCAACATGTCTAACTAGCGGATTGGTTGATGCATGCATTCTATGCATGCATTGCTGTGGAGGCGGGTTTGGTTTGCACAGAATTCATGCATCCCGTGATCACCAACCAATAAGCCATTAGAGTGCAAAATCAAGACAATAAAAACGATATTCTTCACGTGCAATTTGCATTTTCACAGTTTCTCGGTCTTTATTTAGCATTGACTGACATTAGAATTATTCTGCTCGTAAATCAAAAATTTTGGAAGAAATTTAAAAAAGAAGCTATCATCCATGCCATTTTTAAACATAATACCTAATCACGCCATGTAATCAAAATTGTCACGCGGCATCTGAGGTGCAACAAAACTGTTTCAATAACAACCCCCGTTTACAAAAACAAAACCGGAACTTTCAACTGAAAACTGTCGTGACAAAAACGAACAGGTAAAAAAGACAAAGAAATTGTTGCAAAGCGAATCAAGAGCAACAACACAAAATGAACAAAACAGAGAAACCTTATATACACGAGAGAAATTCGTACCCGTAAGTCTCTGCGTGCAATTGTTTATTTAAAGATTTTTTTTTGAAAAAATCGAAAGGAACGCGCTTTGTGAGGGATAGGTTTGTTTTGTAAATGCAGAAACTTGAAGGCAAAATTTCAGCGGCGCACGGATTCGAACGGTATTGGCGAATTAGTAAATGTGTTGCAACGAAACCCGCAAAAACTAAAATAAAAGATAAAATAACAAACCAATAATTGCATTTACACCGTTACAGATTAGATTTTGCTGAATTCATCAAAGTTTCAAAATGAATAAATGATATGAAACCTGTCTGAAAAACCAGTAAAATACCATGCGTTAAAACCATGCTGACACTATTACAAAACCTCTTTTTACCGATTACATCATGAAAAAAGGTAGCGCTCATTCATTAGTACAAAAACGATTAGTATTACACGACATATTTGTTGTGTTTCAAATAAAAAAGATGTGCGCAATTTTTAAAATTGTAAAAAACGCATTCTATATCAGTTGTTTTACGAAGCCGTTAACGTAAAATAATAATAATAACAATATAATACAGATCAGCTGACACAAAAGAAAATCCAATGAGCCACAACCCATAAATATAAGGAACACACAACGCAACTCATCATAATTCATAAACACCGTCGGTTGGTTGGCTGGCTGAACGTATTTCAATAAAATAACAAAATTCTTCGTGTCATTTCCAACAATGAAACACAACACAGAACTGGCTGTACAGTGCTGTCAAACAAATGAAACCAATGGATACACAGAAAACTAATGATGAATGAAGATCAACCAGTCAAACCAGCAAACCAAAGCAGCGCCTATCGGCTTACAAGAAATGGACAAAAGAAAAGGGAATATGGATTGAAGGCGGAATTGGGGAAATATTGTTTGGAATGTCTTTGGTTTGGTTGGTTTTTTCAATTTTCTTGCCAAAATGACACAACGAAAAAAACATCGATCGCCGAATGATCATCGATTCGCGTCAGTCTCAGTCGTCTGTAGTCGCTGATTATTGGCAAAGTCCGTTGTAATAGTTGTTGTGCGTTCGTCGAGTTGCCCAGTGGAACTGGCGCGCCTGAACAACGGCTCCGATCTCATCGCGGCCAAGTTCACCTGAATGCCTGCCGCTGCCGCTGCGCCGGCGCCATTGCCGCTCTCGTCGGTGCTGTTCGCAGCCGCCGCCGCCGTCGTCGCCGCGCACGCCTCCAACTCCGCGATGCGACTCCTCAGCTGCATGGTCAGCTGTTTCTCGCGGTTCAGTTGCTCCTCGAGCCGCGCGTTCTCGCGGATCAGCTCGTCCTTGGTCAGCTTCTCCAGGCGTTCCACCTGTTCGCGTTCGTATTCGAGCTCGAACTCTCGTTCGAACGAGTCCGACGAGTCGTACGAGTGCTGCGCCGTGGTGACGCCCGGCGCGGTGCCGGTGCCGGCCGAGCCCGTCTCGGACGCGTCCTCGGAGCCGGTGAACGAGTCGGACACGGTGCGATCGCGGGCCACTGCTGCCGAGTGCTGATGATGCTGATGACGGTGGTGACGCGCGAGCACCCGACCGGCGTGTCCGTGCCCGGCGCTCTCCGCACACGCAACGTCGTCCATCGCAGACTCCTCCGCCTGACGCGCCTCGAAATCGTCCAGCAGGAACTGTGTCGTGTTGTACGGCGCCATCGGTTGGCCGTGTGCGAACCTGCAAAATGGCGCATACGTCCACCGAACCATGGCTGGGGCCAGTTTTGTAAGAGTTAGCCGTCCAATGGGCTATTACACCACTGAGCGCCTGGAAAAGTTCGTGAATCAATAAATTTCACACAAACCAGCAAGAAATCAAAAATCAATGGTTTTTTCTGGCGAATACATTAAATCATGTTGCTTTTGAAATGATACCTTCCAAAGATGTGATTTCAATGATTTCAAAATGTGCTAAATGATACTGAAAATTGTTTCAATGTTTTTTCTCAATGCAGTTTTTTTTCAAAATTCAGTTCCAGTTCAATTTCCATCAACTCAACAAACGTAAAAAAAACTCACCGCTCCGCACGCATGCGCTCTGCGCGCTCCTGCTGGCGTTCCTGCAGCTGCCGTTTTTCCTCGACCGACAGTTTGTAGTACGGCTTCCAACGACGTCGCTTGCGGCGTTTCCGTTTGCGCCCCGCCCCGCCCGCCGCGCCGGCCGCTGTTGTCTCCGCGTCGCCGCCCTTTTGCCCTGCCACACTTTCATCGTGATCGGAACCAATCGCCATTGCGCTGCTGAAATTTCAACTGCTGCTCAATATCTCAACATTATTCATTCATTCATTCATTGCCGGAACAACAAGTTTTTGGTAAAAAATGGTTTTCCGACAGCCTAGTGACATAATACGGTCAAAGAATGAACACGATAGATCGTACTGAACTCAACTCAATGCTCTTCCAGGCTATTTTAGGAGCATAAAAAGAGAAATGAAAAACAAGCTTTTGTAATAAATTTTGCTGACGGTCAGCATCATAACCACCAATCAAACACAATACGGCAAAACAAGCCTCATTTGCTTTCAGCCATTGCATTTTGCAAAAACTTGAGGGAAATAGTGGTACACGGATGGATTCATCAAGCGTTTGATGAACTGAATGACGCAAAACAAGATTAATACAAGAGTGTGGATTCATAGCTTCGTGCTAGTCTCTATGCACATCTGTTTCTGCGTGAGCTCCAACTTTACGGTGCTTTGCTGCCACCGACGTTGCAAATTAATTACAGAGTCAACTGAACGAGCATGAATCAGCGCTCTTTGTTAGCAAGACTGTCAGGCTTCAGTGAAGCAACGTCTTTCTCCTTATTTGCTTCCTGTTAGGCATGGCAGCTTTGTTTTGACAGCGTTGTCTATATGGATGGAAAAAGCCAGTTTTCTTGCCGGTTTTGTGAACAATAATCAACGGTGGTCTAGCTACCAACAGGCAGCAGAACTGAATAACAGAATTGAGTGGTGGATTCGACAACTGAAATTTTGGATTTCTTTCGACGACTGAAAATTCAAATTTTCTGTTGGTAAAAAACGGTTTTTTTTTAATTTTGGCGTGAAAAGAAACCAGTTTCGTTTCCGTGCCATCCCTAGTTGTCCATAAGAAAATCTACAAAAAAGGTCAAATTGTAGACAGTTCGTGATTTTTGCAATAACATAGAAAAATGACATTACCCACGTCCACACCACAACTCAGTTGAAGGTACTGGCCGAGTTGTGGTCGTCGGCAATCTCTTTTTCTATATTATGAGTTTTCTTGGGTTCTGCAACTCAATACATTTGGCATAAGGTCTCGAAACCAAAATGAAAGTCAATAGCAACAGAAATGCTCGCACACACCTGTCTCGTTTGTCGTCTCGTTGCTTGTTCGCAGTGCCGTTTGCTGTTGCGAGTTTCGCGTGTTCACCGCCAGCAGGCGCCCGGGCGTCCACTTGCGCTGCCATAGTGTTGTTGTTATTGTTGTTGTACTGTTGGAATACAGCGACAGAATGCACAGACGCACGCCACGCACACTGAATCGCAAAACAACCTGAGTCCGTTGTGCTGTGCGCAGCGCGTTTTGTACTCTGGATGTCCACGTTGTTTTCTTGTTTGGTGCTGAACGTACAATTTTTCGTTATTTTACGTTTCGAAAATCAACGTTTTCTTTTCCGATTTCACTCTTCAACACAACAACTGCAATGAAAAGTTTGATTCGTCACTCAAATCGTGTTCAAACAGTTCATGTTCAATCGAACTTGTCGATTTGTGTTTGCAAGAAAGGTGATTCTCAAAACACGCACATCGTTTTGTTGGCTGAGAAAACACAGTTCTACAACCGCGTATTTGGTTGGTTCGATTCTCTGTGCATTGCCGCGAGTGGCCTGGCTTGGGCGTGTGTTCTGTGTTTATATACGCGCGCGTGCGTGTGTGTGTACGTGCTGTGTGCGAGTGCGACTGGCTACAACAGAAGACACAGAAGCAAAACGTTTGCAAAAACAAGCAGAACCAAAAGCCGAGCAGAGTGTGCGCCCATGCCGATCGAAAAGAAGTCGACCCGACATCGAACATATTGCTGACACAGGCAGCACACGAGAAAACAAATGCACCACTGCTTTGTGACAGAGGCTTGAGCAAAGTGAAGCACTGCATTGAAACACGCACAACCGACATGCGGCAACTGTGCGCAAAAAATACTTGTGTTGGATGCAAAATTGAATCGCACACCACACACAGCCAGCGTGTTTTTCGCCACAGCGTCTATGCACACACCGATGCATTTCCATCCGTCAAACCAGACAACTGGAAACTGCGCAACATGCGTTGTCCCGCCGAACGGGCGAATTTGTGAACTGTGATCGTTGGACGGTCTCTCTGCCACTCTTTTCCAACGTCACAAAGTTCACTCCAGAAATAAATGAAACAAGCAAAATTGTGCGCCCGGCATCCGCAACACCGGAACATTTTGAAAATCAGTGTTTTTTTAAACTCTAAGTTGCAAAATACGATAGTCGGTTTGACGTGAAACAACAGCAACCGATTGCATTTCAACCGCACACAACGCAGCAGCATAAACGTTGAAAACACACCAGCCAGACGCGCAGCATAGAGAATGAACTGAACTGAATGAGAACGAAACGAACACACAGCAGAAATGATAACACCGAAAAATACAACACGTGCGCGAATAGGCACACACACACACACACCACTAACTCCGCCTTGTTTTTGACGCTGTCCACAATATTTTCTGAACTGAACAAGTATCGCACAAAAAGGGACAAAGTCACCGAGCACACGCACATTAGCAATGTCGTAAATTTGGCCAGATGATGATCGCACCAATCGCCAAAATGTTGCAAGCATCGACACAGCAGTTTTACTGCTTTTCAACACTACTGACGAGCAAAAATCATGCGGATGCGCGAGCGAGCGCCAGCGAGCGGACAGCGCATCACGCATAATATGAGCCGTTATCCGCTCGCGCGCTTTTTTCAAATTTGCTCGCTGCGTCCAGCGAGCATAGTATAAGCCACAAACTTGGTTCCGTGCACACGAAACGAACACCCAAAGTTGTGCTTGGAGCCGCGAAAAAAATTTTTTCCGACAACTTTTCATACGCTGTAGACATGAAAAACCTATTCTGAAAACAGTGTTACTTCTTTCCCTGTCCTTTTTTTTTCAGGTATGTAATCAACATGTGTTCGCCCTTTAAATTTTTACCTGCGACACTTTCACAGTCGAACAAAAATGTTCCCTAGGGTAATTCCACCCGGAGATTTTGAAAATTGGGTTAATTTTTTACCCCGACCCTGTTTTTGGGTAAAAATTGGGCATTTTTAATTGTTCGGAGGGTTTTCACCTGGTTTTAAGTGTTCGCCCTTTCAATTTTTAGCTGGGACACTTTCACAGTTGAACAAAAATGTTTCCTAGGGTAATTTCATTCGTATTTTTTGAAAATTTTGTTAATTTTTTTGCCCGGGCACTTTTTTGAGTCAAAATTGTGCATTCTTTGAAAGTTCGTAGCATTTTGACTGGGTATCAGTTTTTCACTCTTACAAATTTTGTCTGAGCTGCGAAAAATAGTAGGAAAAAGGTCTAGTCCGTAGTAATTCAATGCGCTGATCACGGATTTTGGGTTAGTTTTCTTACGTGAGCAACTCTAGATGCTGAATCGTGACGATTTCGGGCGAATCGGCCGTCGAAATTGGCGAAATCGGTCCAGAAACGAAAAACAAGAAAAGATTGTTTTCCAGGGTAATTCAATGCGCTGATCACGGATTTTGGGTTAGTTTTCTTACGTGAGCAACTCTAGATACTGAATCGTGTCGATTTCGGGCGAATCGGCCGTGGAAATCGGCGAAATCGGTCTAGAAATGAAAAACAAGAAAACTATGTTTTCCAATGTAATTCAATCCGCTGATCACGGATTTTGGGTTAGTTTTCTTATGTGAGCAACTCTAGATACCGAATCGTGACGATTTCGGGCGAATCGGCCGTCGAAATTGGCGAAATCGGTCCAGAAACGAAAAACAAGAAAAAGGTGTTTTCCAGGGTAATTCAATGCGCTGATCACGGATTTTCGGTTAGTTTTCTTACGTGAGCAACTCTAGATACTGAATCGTAACGATTTCGGGCGAATCGGCCGTCGAAATTGGCGAAATCGGTCCAGAAACGAAAAACAAGAAAAGGGTGTTTTCCATGGTAATTCAATGCGCTGATCACGGATTTTGGGTTAGTTTTTTTATGTAAGCAACTCTAGATGCTGAATCGTGACGATTTCGGGCGAATCGGTCGTGGAAATTGGCGAAATCGGTCCGGAAACGAAAAACAAGAAAAAGATGTTTTCCAGGGTAACTCAATGCGGTGATCACGGATTTTGGTTAGTTTTCTTACGTGAGCTACTCTAGATGCTGAATCGTGACGATTTCGGGCGAATCGGCCGTGGAAATTGGCGAAATCGGTCCAGAAACGAAAAATAAGAAAAGGGTGTTTTCCAGGGTAATTCAATCCGCTGATCACGGATTGTGTGTTAGTTTTTTATGTGAGCAACTCTAGATACTGAACCGTGACGATTTCGGGCGAATCGGCCGTGGAAATTGGCGAAATCGGTCCAGAAATGAAAAACAAAAAAACGGTGTTTTCCGTGGTAATTAAATACACTGATCACAGATTTTGTGTTAGTTTTTTCATGTGAGCAACTCTAGATACCGAATCGTGACGATTTCGGGCGAATCGGCCGTCGAATTTAGTGAAACCGGTCCAGAAATGAAAAACAAGAAGTCGGTGTTTTCCATGGTAATTCATTGCGCCGATCACGGATTTTGGGTTAGTTTTCTTATGTGAGCAACTCTAGATACGGAATCGTGACGATTTCGGGCGAATCGGCCGTCGAAATTGGCGAAATCGGTCCAGAAACGAAAAACAAGAAAAGGGTGTTTTCCAGGGCAATTCAATGCGCTGATTACGGATTTTGGGTTAGTTTTCTTACGTGAGCAACTCTAGATACTGAATCGTGACGATTTCGGGCGAATCGGCCGTGGAAATTGGCGAAATCGGTCCAGAAACGAAAAAATAAGAAAAGGATGTTTTCCAGGGTAATTCAATGCGCTGATCACGGATTTTGTGTTAGTTTTTTATGTGAGCAACTCTAGATACTGAATCGTGACGATTTCGGGCGAATCGGCCGTGGAAATTGGCGAAATTGGTCCAGAAATGAAAAACAAAAAAAACGGTGTTTTCCATGGTAATTAAATACACTGATCACGGATTTTGTGATAGTTTTTTCATGTGAGCAACTCTAGATACCGAATCGTGACGATTTCGGGCGAATCGGCCGTGGAATTTAGTGAAACCGGTCCAGAAATGAAAAACAAGAAGTCGGTGTTTTCTATGGTAATTCATTGCGCCGATCACGGCTTTTGGGTCAGTTTTCTTATGTGAGCAATTTCTAGGTACTGAATCGTGACGATTTTGGGCGAATCGGCCGTAGAAATAGCATAGACGAAATTGGCCTAAAAACGAAAAATGAAAAAGTTGTGTGCCCAACGTATTGTGATTTTGGTCCGACCTTCGGGGCTTATGTAAAAGTCAGAATATTATCTAAAAATGCGGGAGACGCATATAAAAGGAGGAATATGGCCTTGTGTAAGCAGTGAAAGACTTGGCTCGACAACCTTTTCAAGTCTCTGATGTGGTACACACGGATACAAGTACATAAGAGTCATATTTTTGCGCCGTTTATTTTTTATTTAGGTTGCAAGTGGCAACCCTCGTACATTGTAGACAAATGAAACTTTCACATTTGCCTTTTTCTAGCATTTAGCGACCTCTAAAGCCACTAAAATAACGATCAGACATCGATCGCTGACACTGGTTTGCACAAAGTGTATCGCAGAGGCATTGGGAACGCAAGGTCTCCTTCTGTGGCAATGACTCACCGGTTTATCCTGGCACAAGAGTTTGGTAAAAAGGGTGAAAATCAACGGAAGACAACACTTTTTGCACTGGTGCTGCTGTATGCACAGCGGTGCGTACGTTAGCAACAACGATAAAGCTACATGCAGCAATGTTTTGCAATCTCTGATGTTTCTGTTTTTTGCACAGAATTTACAGTATAGCCGATTAAACATGGCAGCTTTTTTGAGGGTGCAAGGAGCGCGCGAATTTTGAACAAAAGAAAAAGAAGTTCAGAAACCAAATTGTATGCCAAATTTGACGCGTTTTTAAGCTAATGGATTATCCGTATTATTCTGTTCATTCTTTCTCCCTTGCACACATGATTGGAAATTATGTTGGCATTTTTGAAAAAGACAACTCCTGGTCAGCGACTAATCCCGCCTTGATGGACTGCCTCATTTATTCGGCCATGCTGTACAGAATTTCGCACATGATGTGATTTTAGACTAAACTGAAGAGGACAATTGAAAAATATCTAGATAACTTCAAAATTTTTACGCTTTTCAACAAGCTTGTAAACAACAAACGCGGCGCAAAAATATGACTCTTATGTACTTGTATCCGTGTGTACCACATCAGAGACTTGAAAAGGTTGTCGAGCCAAGTCTTTCACTGCTTACACAAGGCCATATTCCTCCTTTTATATGCGTCTCCCGCATTTTTAGATAATCTCTTATACACCTGAATTGTGGTACGTTGTTGCAAACGGGTTCATGTCACCGAACAACACACACAAAACAGAGATAGCGAATTTTTTAAACGACATGATTACCGAAATCTATAATACTAAGATAGTAAGAAAGTTTGTTTGATTGTTTGTCCGCAGCTTTTTGCTATATATAGCATCATCGGTAGCTTTCACTCCACTTTTAATATTAATTCATGATTCATGTGAACTTTTTTCAATCTCTGTTCTGTGAAAGATAAAAAATCATCATCATTCCCATGCAATAAAAATATTAGGTATGATCGACCACTTTAATTTGGCTGCTGCTGCTGCTGCTGTTCGCCATCTACACCAATCGAATTAGAATGGCAGTTGATTGTTGCTGAACAAATAGGCTAAACAGGTTCCACAACAAATAAATTGCAGCATCAACAAACACGCGGCCATGATCGAGCGAATCAGTGGAACGGTCCACATACAATGTATAATCGATCAATTTTGAACGGGATGATTGTTGACGATCCTGAAGATGATTTCTGCTGTACTGAACAGGAATTTCAGCGCAATGCAGCTGACTAATACCAGATTGCTTTTCTATTTTTAGTATTTTAAACAGGTATCGGACTATCGGTTGATTGTTGCTGATCAAACAGCATTGTTTTTTTGTGTTTTGAACGGAAGAAGAACGAATGGAAAGTTAATGAAACAAGATGTATGTTTGATACTTTGAACTGGAATGGCTGTTAATTGTCGCTGATCAAAAAAGATTGTTTTTCGATACTTTAAACGGGAATGACACAGCAATGCAGCTGATCAAAGAAGACTGATACGATAATTAAGCGACATTAAAGAAGCTAATCATAAAAAATGATTTTTTAAATGGGAATGGCAGAGTTGTTTGTTGCTGATTTAAAAGATTGTTTTTTCTATATTAAACGGGTTGTATTGCTTGCTGATCAAAGATTATTACGTTGAATTGAAAAGCAGGTTCTGATTAAAATGACTGGCATTTTTTTGAAAATTCGGCAAAAAAATCTGTTGCTTTTATCGATGCTGAAACCAGCTTTAACCAAACCACACAGTAATAAGTGCTGTCGTGACTAAATCAGTTTATGATCGAAAGCAATAAATTCAGCAAAAGCACGGTGGTTGACAAGAAAACTGTTTTCAAAAAGAAACTGAAAATGCTGCGATTTTTAAAAGGCATAAAGCATCGACGGCTGCAAATTGCTTTGAAAATGAACGATCATTGCACGGTAAATGAACAACATTCGCTTGAAGCAGCTCAAAATCAAAATCCAGTGCGTTTTTAGTCCGGGTCGTGGGCACAGGTCAAAAGGCCAAAATCCACAAAAATAATAACGGTATTTTGTCAGCTAACCGTGCCGTAGGCACGGGTTATCTGCTAGTAGCATTAAAGTTTGAAGTGCACAAGAAAGACAGCTATTTTGAGGTAAAACAGTTCTTTTGAATTTTTGTTACTCTTCTGCATATAATCAAACAACATCTTTCAGGCATGCATTCGGTAGTCAAGGAAACTGTGTTTTTGGGTGGCTCATTTTTACAAATCATTTCTTCACTCCCGCAACACGCAACTCCCGTTTGGTCTGACAGTGCAGATAAATTGAGAATGCGACAAGCAAACACACGTAGATGCGTTGCAACGATGTTGCTGGTCAGCTCAACAGATTTGTGTGTGCGTAAATGGAGAAAATGCAAAAATAAATAGGAACAGGGCCATCCAGGGTTGGCACAGGAACTGGGGATGAAAAAAACGTTTTTTCAGTCTTAAAACTGTATTTTAACCAGCGCTTTTTTTGAAAAGTTTTTCAGCTTCAGCATATTGCTCTGAATTTTGTCAAAACAATTGAGCAAGAAAAGCTGGATTTGTCGACTTTGTGAACAATAATCAAAAGCGTTGTTTTTCTCGCAGAATTTAATGGTGGATTCGACGACTGAAAATTCAGATTCTCTGCTGGTAAAAAACGGTTTTTTTTATTTTTAGCGCAAAAACGGTTAAAAAACAGTTTCTTCATAAAAACGGTTTTTTCCGTGGCATTCTTAACAGGAACAAACCCGTTTGTGCCAAAAAACACGTTTTAACACGTTTTCTCCCGGGCAAAATTTTGATGGCTGTAAACGGTTTCTTTCAGGTTTCATAGTTTTTTGGGAATTTTGGCAAAAAAAGCACAAAACGGTTTTTCCCGGATGCGGACCCTTGAACCATCACATCACGAAACAAACTCGCAATCAATAGAACATGAGCAACATCATATGTTCTCATTGTTTTTGCATGGCCGAATAAATGAGGCAGTCCTTGTTTTCTCATTCACAGAGAGATTGGTCGCAGACAAGGAGTTGTCTTTCTCAAAAATGCCAATCGTGTGTGCGTGCAATGAACAAAGAACAGTACAGAATATCAAGAATAAATTGATCAGTTAAAAAACACGTCCAATTCTGCACACAATTTTTTCATTAAAATTTCGCGCGGTCCTTTCACACTGAAAAAGGTGCATGTTTAATCGGCCATGCCATAGTTTATTAGTCCAACCAGATAAAATGACCGTAAATGCTGTCAGCTGATGAAACTGGACTCCTCATGTATCATTTCGCATAAAAAGACGTTTCAGTGTTTGAATTTGAATCAATAATGAATGTTGAATAATAAAATGAAAAAATGCTTTGCAGCGGATTTGACCAAAAAGGTCTTCTCGTTGTGTGTCCCCGTTGTTCTGAACCACTAGTGCATTACACGCACAACAGCTACGCAAAGTTGTCTGGTTATCATTTGTTGAAAGCCACTTTCAGATTCAAACCCAATCAATCAAAGTTCACATTTGTTAATTTAAACTTCCCGACTCACTCTTTTCAATGATGTGAAAATCGCACCGTGACACCAATTGAAGCAGCTCAACATTGTGGCTCATTTTTGGCCACCCTGTGTTGCAATGTAGGTACGGAATGACCGAGTAAACATGGCAGCTTTTTTCAGGGTGCAAGGAGCGCGCGAAATTTGAATAAAAGAAAATAGACGCTCAGAAACCAACATGTGTGCCAAATTTGACGTGTTTTTAAGACTAATGGATTCTTCGTGTTATTATGTTCATTCTTGCTCCCTTGAACACATGATTAGGAGTTATGTTGGCATTTTTGAAAAAGACAACTCCTAGTCTGCGACGGATCCCGCCTTGACTTGGGCTGCCTTATTTATTCGGCCATACTGTAATAATAATAAATAATACGTCGCACACTATTGGTGTCGCAGCACACGCCACACCCAAACACAATGTTTAGGAAAAACGCGTTTTTCAGCACATGTAGGTGGTGGCAACAACGAAACCACACATCAGCACAACAACACACAAACACACGTCGCAGAAACACAACAATGCGAAGAACTGCAGAAAACATGCGCCCTGTGCAATAAGCAACCACAACACCATGTGCGTTTCACTGAGCGAGTGAGAAATCGATCTGCAGTGTGGTTTTCTCGGCAAAATACTGGTTTGACTTCGGTACCTTGAAAAGCCATGAAATAACATTGTCAAATCACGTCAAACACAGAGAATTTCGTGTGAAAAAAATCACTTTGCGAAAAACTTTTCAATTTTTTCGCCACAATTTCATGACGTTCGAAGATCGACAACAGCAGCTGAACTTTTAGACTTTCGTCACAAAGTAACTGTCAAAGACTGTATTTTCAGTGTTGACAAATCAGTGCAATCCGCAGCCGTCCCATCCCATAAATAAATAAAACAGACAAATAAAACACACGCGCACAGGGCGCATGTCAGCATGCGCGAGACTGTGCAACATTAACGTTGCACTTCATTTTGCCAATAAACTGTGAAACTTGGCAGTCGCCCTCGCCATCGTGTTTTCGCGCTGGTCTTGTTTTCAATTTGGAAGCCTGCCTGAAACACAACGCAGTTGCAAAGTCACCACAAGGTATGCGTTTTCATTAAACAATCACGGCTGTTCGATTTTTGGCAAGACGACGACCAACGGCAACAACACTAACAAATCGAAACGATCACAAATTATAAACAAACTGTGAAAGCACAGCAAACAAAAAAGCATTTTTCGTAAAGTCGCCTATAGTTATTATTGTTTCGACTTTTAGATGGACATCAAAAACCTGCACAACCCCACACGCAACAAACACCATCAAAAAATACGTTAGCGACTCCCGCCTGAGTCGTGTTCGGGGGTTTCAACGACGTCGTCGCTTAATTTTAGCGTGTGAACTACTGTGAACTGAAAGACAAAAGCCTGAAATGAGTGCGCTGTGTAGCCAACTGAAGGAACTGAAGGGGTTTCATTCCTAGCTGACCGATCGACATGCGTCCGCAATTAAAAAATGCGTTCTGACTTCGCGGACGACGACGACTTTGCTTTCATCTTTCATTTTCACCGTTTTCAAGTTGTTTTTTGGTAAGCTGCTGTGTTCATTTACTTGGTGCACGCAGCAAACCATGCACAGCGCACTCTCTCAATTTCTCAATTTTCTCAATTTATTTCAACTCAACGCGCTCGAAAGCGGTTGTCCACTCCTTTCAGGCTTTTGTCTTTCAGTTCACACGCAAAAATTGAGCAACGACGTCGTCGTCATCATCAAACAAAAAATACATTTTGAGCTGTTGAATAAAAAAATCTGAATTTCGCAGTTCTCCAACCCTTTGAGTTTATTTTTAGCATGAAAAGGGTGCTGGAAATTCACACTCATTCAAAAGAAACACGTTTCAATAGAATCCAGATCCACAAAAAAGAAGGATGCGGAGCGGAGCGTGAGCAGCCTCCCCTCGGCCGACCAATCAGCTGATTCCACATTTTATTGAGTTTGACTGTAAACGTTTTTGCCAATTTTAAGGGCCAAAACAGCCTTATTCAGTTCCAAAAGTGCAATATTCGAACTCGGCGTACACGTCAAAAATTGTCTTGTTTTACTGTTGAAAATGCAATTTTCCCTCTACAGTCGAACTCACTAAAATGTGGAATCAGCTGATTGGTCGGCCGAGGGGAGGCTGCTCACACTCCGCACCCTTCTTTTTTCGTGGATCTGGATTCTATTGAATCGTGTTTCTTTTGAATGAGTGTGAATTTCCAGCACCGTTTTCATGCTAAAAATAAACTCAAAGGGTTGGAGAACTGCGAAATTCATTTTTTTTATTCAACAGCTCAAAATGCATTTTTTACTGACGACGACGACGACGACGTCGTCGCTTAATTTTTACGTGTGAACTGAAAGACAAAAGCCTGAAATGAGTGCGCTGTGTAGCCAGCCAGCTGAAAGGGGTTTCATTCCTAGCTGACCGATCGACATGCGTCCGCAATTAAAAAAAGCGTTCCGACTTCGCGGACGACGACGACACGACGACGACTTTGCTTTCATTTTTCATTTTCACCGTTTTCAAGTTGTTTTTGGTAAGCTGCTGTGTTCATTTACTTGGTTCACGCAGCAAACCGTGCACAGCTCACTCCTTTCAGGCTTTTATTTTTCAGTCCACACGCAAAAATTAAGCGACGACGTCGTCGTCGTCATTAAACAAAAAATACATTTTGAGTTGAGCTGTGGAATAAAAATTTTCTAAATTTCGCGGTCTCTAACCTTTGAGTTTATTTTTTAGCACAAAAAGGGTGCTGGAAATTCATAAAAACGCGTTTCAATAAAATCCAAATCCACGAAAAAAGAACGGTGCGGAGTGTGAGCAGCCTCCGCTCGGTCGACCAATCAGCTGATTCCACATTTTAGTGAGTTCGACTGTATGAAATGAACAAAATTTCAATGAAACACGATTTTCCCTCTTTTTGTTCACCGGATCGTTCTGAAAATGGTCTGGCCGGACTCAACTCGTCGAGACCCTTCAAACAAAGGTTGGCACGTTTTATGATATTACGCTCCAGTTAACTCACGCTCCACAATGGGATGTTCTCGGACATTGCTAAAACGGACCTAAACCTAAAAACCAAACCTAAGCCTGATCTTAAGCAAAACCTGTTCCTAACCTAATCCTGACCTAAGCCAAGCCTTTTTAAGAAAGCAAGAATGAAAATAACTGCGTTTTGAACGAGTTTATGTTGAGTGCGGAGCGTGTGCACGAGCGCCAGTGGATCATGAGCAATGAGCAATGCGGATGCGGGGCAGGTGCATATCATAATGAAGCTTTGCGTCAAAGGTTACAAACCGAATTTAAAAATTTAAAATTAAAAAAAAATAATTTAGAAAAATCCGAATTTTCTTTTTTTCTTAACCCTACCCGCTATTCTTCATGAATGCTGACTTGTCTTTTTGTAACCGTTTTTTAACATGATCAAGACTTGAGTTTGAACAAACGGCAATAAAGTCGTCCAGGTCGGAACAAATCCGACCAAAACGGATCACTTGCCCTTGCCTAACAAAGGCATAAATGCCGACTTTGCAGTGCATGTCCGAGTCAACAAAGAATCATTTTATTCACACGAAATGGAAAGTCATCAGTTTTGTCATATGGTTGCATTTTAGAAATTTCACCGCATGATAATGTGAAATCGAGAAAAGTACATTTCTTTCCACATTCAGATCCAGTACTTTCCAAAAGAAGCCGGTGTGGAAAGATTGCTTTGGACAACTGGAGAAATTCAGGGCAGTTAATAAGCAACAAATCATCGACGTATCGAATGACAAGTCGCGGGACACACGAAACCATCACCTCACTGCTCTTTTCAACCAAACATAAAACATTTGTGAGCAAGGACGGTCAAAGTCGGCACACTGCGAGTTTTCGGTTGAGCATCACTTGATGCAACGTTAGTTTTCGACGTCCACCATCGATGTTGCACAGTTCAGTCGGCTGTTTCAAAGAACGGCGTCGATGAACGAAGAGCTCAGCGAACGAGACCGCTACCGCCAGCAGTAGACCGAACAGCAAAATGGCGAGCGCACCGGTTGCCTCTGTCAAACTGACCGGCCTCCACCGACTGTTCTCATGCGTGATCGATTGTTCTTCTTCGCTGTCGCACGACGACGCCAGTGACGCCGAGTGAAGTGCTCGTATTTCGTCCGAGATTCTCGTGAATTGATTGACGTTGCGCACGATCAACTGCGACAGGAGTTCGTTCATCGGCGCGTTTTGCTTGCGAAACAGAAAGCTGCACATGTTCATGTTCAGCTCCTCGACGTTCCAGACGCGCAGGCCGCACGTGGCAGCGAGCTGCTGCTGCAAACTTGCGTCGTTCGCAAGCAGCACAAAGCGGCCACTTTGCAACGATTTAATCAAGAATGGCACACTGTTGGTAGCAGCAGACTGATCAGTCTTCAATGGATTCTTTGCCAGCGCCGACCGCAGATTCATCACTGCTGGATCACTGCAAGGTTGAAAGACCAACAAATCATCGCATTAATTTTGCCTGTCCGTTGTGGACAAGAACTAGGCTCTCCATCTATTCTTTTTTTGATTCAAAAGTTTTGAGGTATTGTGTGTATTATCGTTTATTGTGGTTCTGCGATTCAATGCGCGCATATAGAAGGGTAAAGAGGTTCATCCATGACACGGGAATTCAAAATTGGTGAAAGAACCCAGAGTGACCAAAGTGCGACCGAATCATTTAGCTAGTTTTAATTGCCACCTAAATTATGAAACTATGTAGTTTTCTTGTCACTGCAAACTCAGAGTCGCAGAACCGGAAAAAATGATAATAAGGGGTGTCGCGGACACGTATTTGTGAATGCAGGCCTTAAGCTTTTTTCCTGCTTTTCGTCGTTTTGTGCCGAAAAGGTCTGCCTTCTTCATCAGGTACACGTTATTTCAACATGGAATGATCTGGTTACGCAAACCTGCTTGTCATAATCTTCATGTACATTGAGTCTTCGTGGCTGACCATGAGCGATAGTTTGCCATCAGCAACCTCATCAGCAATTTGCATCAATGACAGCTGTTCAGGTAACGTTGGTCTGTACAGCAGTCTGCCAAGCAACAATCCTTGGTACATGGACAACGTGTGTAACGATGCAAGACACATGCACGCCATCAACAACCGAGCCATCATTGTCTGGTACCTGAACTTGTGCGGCTACATCATTTCATTGCTGCTCGCGAACGTTGCGTGTTGTTTTTATAAAGTATGTTTGGTTAAACCTGTCAGTTTTTACCAGGATACAGAGCACGTCAAACTTTGAATTGCAGTAAGAAGAAGAAGAACGAATGTATTGGTTTGGTTGAAAACATTGAATTTGTTGAAGTTCAATCATGGTTGAAGTGAATTATGCCATTTTGGGTGGCTAAATAAATACCGTAAAGTCTTGCATATAAGGTCTCCTTATATAAATTTGAAAATCAAAAATTTCTGAAAAAAAGTGGAATTTTGTGTGACAACCTTATAAGTGGGAGGAGGTCTTATAAAGCGAAGATAAGAATTCAGGGCCTTATAAACGGGGTGGGATTTTCACCAAGTCAAAATTTTGAATTTTTTGGTTATCCGCCGTGTGACACTCCGCCCACTTTTGGGTGGGGGTCTTATAAGTGGGAGGAACCTTATATGCAAGACTTTACGGTATGTTTTCTTTGCAAGTCCGATCCCAATATTTCTTCTTTCGCGAGCTCTGTATTCTGGAAAAAAATGACAGAAACAAACACACAGTGTGGACGAATAAATAAATCACTCCATGTCTTTTCAATCAAGGCGAGTCCAGTTGCAGACTGGGAGTTGTTTGTTTTTAAGAATGGTATATTTTGCCCAATCATGTGTGTAAGGAACAAAGAATAAACAGAATAGCACGAAAAATCAATTAATTTTAGAAAATACGTTCTAAAAATTTGAGACAAAATTGAATTTTTGAAGGTCTATTTTTTATTCAAAGTACGCGCGCTCCTTACACTGAAAGAAGCTGTCCTGTTTAATTGGCCGCTCGGTACTACAGCCCCTGATCACTGTCTAGTCTGTGTAGCATGACCATATTTCTTCCAACAGATGAATACCAAAAAAACAGGAAGTCAATTGAAACCAACTCTCCGGTGCAACGAACCGCATCGACAGCGTGTCGTACTGTCCGACGAAAAACTGCAGTGTCTGGTAGAAGTGCGACCGGAGAATTGCGGCGAACGCGGGCGCTTGAAAGAGTTGCGCGCACAGGCGCACCTGGATCAACTTCAACGCGGCAAAGAACGCGACCAGCGCGAGAACGCCGACGAGAAGCACGAGCAGCTGCAGCTCAACCGAGAACACGCTCAGCGGCTGCCGGATGGTCAGCCAAATGCTGGGCGCGGGCGTCGCCGTCACCATGAACGGCGGTGCGTAGTAGGCTGGGCAAGTGCACATCGAACGTAAAGACACTGCTTGATGCATTGTAAAGTAGAAATCAATAATCGTGCGCCTCCTGTCGTGGCGAGGGCGCTTGCCCACGACACCATCAGCGTCCATTCATGCACCTTTGCACCAAAACCACCAGAATTCAGTGCCGTAATAATACTATAAAAAATTGAAAGGCATTTATATTTTGTAAGCTCTTTATTTCGCAAACCACATTTCAAGAATGGCCAAATACATGAAACCGTGAAGGAACTATTTGTCACGCACAGCCTGTTTTTTTTTGTCCACTCTTCAATCTTTATGCAACAATTCAAAATCACCAAAGTGACTCGGCCCTATTTAGGAGATTCGGATCACTTTGCCAATTATGAATTCTCGCGTCACCCATGAAACTGTTCACGAATCCATGCGCGCCTTGCGTCTCGCGACCAAACTATCTGTATAAAGGATCACCTGGAAATGAGACGTCGAAGGTGGCGAGTCGCTGTGCGTTCATGCAGAACGGCAGCAGCATCGTGTCGACCGTGCCGTCCGCGACCTTGCCCAGGAGGCCAGTCCACCGGGTTGCGTTCAGCGCGCCCCACGCGTACTGCTGCATCGCAATCAGCTCATACGGCACTTCGTAGAAGTCGAGCAGGCCGAGGAAAGCGCTCGCGAACAGCCCAGCATCTGTGCAGTTCTCTTCGTCCAGTCGTCCGTCTTTCACCGGACAGTCGTTGATCAGCGGCGGAAACGGTTTCATCGCCATTCGAATCGCGCGTGTCGTGTTCATTTTATGTTTTGCTTTTTCATGTGAGAATGAGATGAACAGCGATGGGTGACACCATGGGAACAAATCAGTTGCTAAAGACTGGCAGCGCGCTTTGCGTGTCGGTTCGAGCTTTTTTTATATGAAAAAGATAGCAAGCGAAAAACGCACGTGTTTCATCACGTTTTCAAAAATAGTTTTCAAGCAATCACCGTTGTTTTGTCGTGCACGACATGGACGGTTGTCACAACAATAATGTGTACATATCATTAGAAGAGAAGCAGCTGATTTGAGTGTCGTCACGAACAATGTAAATGTATCTTGTGTCACGTGTCTCGTTGCTGAGTTGGAATGTTTAACAACGACTAAGACTCCCAACGACAAGTGTTCTAAGATTCTGACATTCTGACGTTCGTTTTCAGTGATTTTATCAGTGGTGATTCTCTTGTTCAAGCAAAAAAAACGCAAAAACCAAATTATTTCGGTTACAACAAACTACCTGTCCAACACTTGAATCACGGAAATGTACAAACTGTTGTTGTTCTTTTCACAACCACTTTGAAACTGAGACCCTTGTTGTTGCTTTGGCTTCACTTGTCCCCAAAGAAGCCGTCCGTGTCGATCTCGATGTCGTCTAAGAATCCGCCGCCACCGCCGCTGCCCCGGCCATGGCCTCTGCCTCTGCTCTGCGTTCGGCTGCTTGCAGCTTTGTTGCAGTTTCTCTTTTTGTCGTCCAACATGTTCTCCAGTGAGCTTTCGGCGATTTCCGAACTCGATTGCGTCTGAACAAATCAATACTCTGTTGAGATCTACAGTCTTAACTCTTTTTAATGGGCAACTGGATGATTGGTGTTGTGGTCACGTGATGCATGCATTCTGTGCAAGACGACCGCCGCAATTCTCAGCAATTCGTGCACAGAATGCATGCATCAACCAATCAGCTAGTTGCAAACGTTATTGAGTTAGACTGTATGTGCAAACCAACAAACTCCGCCTTCAGCAGTAATATGCCTGCACATAATGCGCACGCGCATCACCAACCAATGGAGTTAGACTTTATAATCAGTGCAACCGCGACGCAGTTCTTTCGCCTATAATCGGTGGATCAGATAATGCACCCACCTGCGTTCCACATTCGCCGCAGAAAAGGCCAGTCCATTTCTGTTTCAGCTCATCCCAGATTGACTTCAACACCAACAGTGTTTCGCCGAGTTCACTTGGGATTTCGCCGCCGTTGAATGCGAGCACTGCATTGATCGCTGCAACACGCGCAACAAACACAGGCACTTGCGGTCAGTTTTATGACAAAAATGCTAAACACTGGAAAAAAGTGATAACCTCTGTAACGAAAACAAAATGCACGTTGTAAAACCTTAGTTTGTTCACTATGTGTGATCTTTTATTTTGGTCCTGAGACTCAATGCGCGCATAGAGGTTAATGCACGACGCGGGAAATCAAAATTAGCAAAGTGAACTGAGTCCCTAATTAGGACCGAGTCACTTATGCGATTTTGAATTTCCTCATGAAGATTGAACCCAGTTTCCTTTCTGCGTCTGCACACGTATTCAGTCGCAGAATCTAAAAAATTGATAATACCAGCACACCAGCTCATGCTGTATTATCCTTTTAATTTGATGACCGATTCGCAGAGCGTTTGCAAACTCAATCTCTATTCACTACTCTCACCTGCTTTTTTAATGTTTTTGATGCGATTTTTCATTGCCGGCCACTGATTAGCACGGTTGGTCGATACGTAACAAGCCTGCAAGGAGAGAATATAAAAAAGTGAACAGCAGTCAGCAATTATACTGCTATAACTTGTCAAACAAGCCACGGTCTGTTGGACGATGATGGAAACAAAAAGTGAAAAACGCTTAAATGCATGAACGACAACAATTGTTTTCGCACGCCCACCTCGAACTGGCACTCGAGATCACCACGCAGAAACAGCTTTTTGAGTTCCTGCCAATTCTGGCCGCCTTTGATGACGTTGACCGTTTTTTGGAGCGCTTCTTTTGCGCACCTTCAACGGAAGAAACTCTGTTGAAAGATCATGGAAAAAAAGAACGAAAAACTTTAAAAAAACTAATAATGAAGATGTCATCAAGTTTTTCAAACATACGCACTTGCAGATGGAATATCGCGCTTTATTGTGTCGAACCAAACACGACGGCGAATAACTGAAAAAACAAGCCACAAACAAACTACAGGATGGGCTAGAAACAACTGTTTCTGCTGAATTTCGACGCTGAGCGTGCCCGAAAACAACGAACACCACATTGATAAACGGTGTCTCGAAGAGCTCCGAAACAAAGGTGACACAATAAACATTCAGTCTCATGCTGAGAATTGTCTGTTTTTTTATTGGTAAAATTCTCGTGCTCGGGTAATGCAACTTTTCAGCGTTTTGTTGTCGTTTGCTACGACAGCAGGTTAAAAAATTTTTTGACTGAAACTTGTTTGAATGATAATGCCATGCAAAATGTGCACCGCATGATCAGGCCACCTTGACTCGCAGCTGTCGCGCACCGCGCACACCGTCTCCTCGCCGTCGTTGACGTGCTCCACAAGACAGTCGATGTGCGACTGCGCCGTCGAACCGCTCGACCCACGACACCCGTGGCATTTCAGCAGGTGATAGCGCGTCACCGTGTGATAGATGATCACTTGCTTGCTGTCATAGTGATCAGTCAACGTTTGGTTTACGGTAATTATGGCATGAAAGATAACATAAAAGTATCATCAATTTTTTTCAGATTCTGCGGCTGATGAATGCGTGAAGAAAGAAAATTAGTTCCAATCTTCATGTGGCAATTCAAAATCGCCGAAATGACTCGGCCCTATTGAAGGGACTCGGATCACTTTGCCAATTTTGAATTCCCGCGTCACGCATGAAACTACCGTATTACCCCCAATAAACCCCCATGGGGGATTAATACGTCAGCGACTTTTAGGGGTGGGGGTTTATTGGTGGGGGGGGCGGATTATTTGTGGGGGGGGGTTTATTTTACAAAAAATTCTAGGGGTGGGGGTTTGTTGAAAAATGGCAAAAATACATTGCATGGCAGGCAAGAAAGTCGCAGAAACTTCTACTCTACATAGAAATTTCCTTTTATAACAGCCTTTTGTAATGAAATTACTATTAACTCACCCATTTGGGGCCTTTGGTAGCACAATTTCATCATTTTCACTGCAACCAGCCACTGAATTCGCTGGGTATGTGTTTCAAACAGGTCTCCAATAATCCAATAATCCAATAATCCCCCCCCCCCACAATAATTATTTGTGGGGGGGGGGATTATTCGGAAACTGGTCGGGGGGGTGGGGGTTTATTGGTGGGGGGGGATTAATGGTGGGGGGGGGTTTAATGGGGGTAATACGGTATGTTCATGTGCGCATTATGTCTCGGAACCAAATTAAAAGATCATACACAGATAAAAAAACGACAACGAAGATTATAAATAGCAATAAATGCAAGGAATAGTCGCTGGCTCCATACGTACATGTCGTCCATTGAGAACTCTTCGAGTCCAGGAATGTCGGGCATTACCAACGGTGGATGCATTCCTCCACCCGGCGCAGGATGATCAACCGTACACTCCTCCATCAAGGTTGCCGCAAGTTTCTGCAAATACAGTATGCTTGTTTAAACCTGTCACTTTTTTGCGCAGAATACAGAGCTCGCGAAAGCAGAAAGAACGGGATCGAAATGTACAGTTGCAAGAAAGCATGTTGAGTCAGGAATAGATTTCAACCTTGATTTCAACCAAACACGATACATTTTGTTCTTCTTTGCTGTAATTAATTCAAAGCTTTTCGCGTGCTCTGTATTCTGCCAAAAATGACAGGTTTAAACAGACATACTGTACACGCTGTACAATGGCTCAATATGCTCGACGTAAAGTGTAAGAAGACCAGAAAGAAGGTCACACGCTGAAAAAATGTCCGAACTCAAGTTCGATGTCGTGTCCCGCGTCGTGTCCTGTCCCGGATAGTTACTTCTGGAAACAAAACACGGCTCGGGACACTAGTTGGAACATTGTAGCGAGTCACAACCCGCAAAAGGCACCTTGAAGTAGACGATCATGCATTTGCCGACGTCTTGCGGCACCGCCTCGAGCAGCCCAAAGATCTCGTCTGCCGCGTACCTCCACGGGCACTGCTCCATACGGGCACGGGTGCCCTCGGCGCAACAGGGACACGGCACGAACAGATCCAGTGCCTTTGTGCCATCGTACGACGGAATCGTTGGGCAACTCGCTCTGAAAGAAGTTTATTAAAAATACTGCACTTGAGAAACAATGCTCAAAGTCAAACAAACAAAGCTCAGAAAGAACTGTTGCTATATGTGCGGTTTGCTTATTGGCTATATTCATACATGGCTTAGCAGCGAAAAGCTTCATACGGAGGCAGCAGTATTGTGAGAGTGAGCTTGGTCAAGAGACGCTGCCACTTCCACGCACCCATATGCCTCAAAGAAACTGAACTTTGCAGGGCAGGCCAGCGAAACTCAAATGTCGGGGAAAAATGACACAAAACCAATTTCGAAAGGCAAACTGACGAGCGGAAACAGCCTTTGGCGTGTGCTTGAACGGATGGCTTCGTTTCACTAATGAGATTATCAATTCTGTCCTCAACGCGATCGATTAAACAAGCCAAGTAACCTGAAAATAAAGCGGTTTACTAAATCAATTTACTGCAATTTATTACCTTTTATTTTGGTCCCGAGACTCAATGCGCGCACCGATATAACAGTTTCATGTATGACGCGGGAGTTCAAAATTGGTAAAGTGATCCGCGTTCCTAAATAGGGACGGGACAATCAGGCTAATTGCCACATTAAAATAGAAACGAGTTTCCTTTCTACATTTGCGAAAGCATTGAGTCGCAGAACCAAAAACATTAATAATACCGGCATCAGGGTGTTGCAAAAAAACTACACACATGGGCAACACGGCTCGTTTTCGAGTCTGCTTCAATGTTTTGGTCTGCATTGGGAACACTGCCTAAAAATTGCCATTGATTGCGTTAAAATTTCACTGAAAAACTCGTATTGCATGAAGCACAGCAACGCTCTGAAATCGAAGCTATAAAATCGTTGGTCTCGAACAGATTCGGTATCGCAACTTGGCAGCTCAGTTGCGACGGACTACAAATAGCTTAGTGGAGTAAATATATACCAACCAGGTATATATTTACAATATGATCAAAATCGTGGGCAAAGAAAATCTAAGTCACCTCGAAGGATGATTAGACAAGATGCAAGAAAAATTCACAGAAACACAATGACATAGAAAAAGCGAAAAGGAACAAAAGTTGAACGATGATGAAGTGAAGAGCAGAAGTGAAGGGCACGACCCTTTTATACAATGCCATTCGCGATGCGTGGTTGGAGCGACAGGTTGCTGAAATGGCTATCCTTCTTTTGTTGCGAAAGAAGAAGTTGAAATCATAGAAAATAGATCGTTATTTTAATGGTGATAGTCACTTTCTGTGCCTAGATGTCAGCTGTTGTTTCAGTCAGCTGTTGAATAACGGAAAAAGAAAAATTTTGCTAGAAAACAACCATTAAAATCTGTCCATAAATGGCCCAATAATATTAGCTGAAATGGAAAAGCAATAAAGCTGAATGAAGCAATTGAAGAAACATAACTTAAACACCATGTGCGTTCCAAAAATAACTAAAGCCTGCAATTTAACCAAAATTAAACGACCGTCCCATGCCACGATTCAATTGGTCATTTGACCCACAGGTGTTAAATGACTTTTTTCCGACACAAAAATGGAATTTGTAATTCAATGTCTATTTGTGTCCGTCGTGTTCACGACATTCGGGGACGTTTATTGTCAAATTTGGAGTTTTCAGTTTTTTCGAGTTTTAAAAAATGTCACAAATTCAATTGAAAATGTTGTAGTGTTTTCAAGTTTTGAAGTTGAAGTTTGAACTTTGAAGTTTTTAAACATAATTTCAACGCAACATCACTTTGCAAGCATTTTTCACGCTGTGTTCCAAAGTTGACGTTAAAATATTGAACCAAACTCCAGAACGAGCCATTTTACGAGCCATTGTAGTTTTTTGCAAAACCCTGTACATGCGTGTAGTCGCATGACATTAATCATTCAAAACTTGTGTGTTTTCAACTTGGATGCAAGAAATCGTGCAAATGCAAACGAACGCGCGATGTCATTGTGACAGACGTCGATGCCACTGCTGCCAAACGACGGACACACCCGGGCATCCGTGCACGCAGCAGCAAAAAGCTGCAAACAACAAAACGATGGTTTATGAATGAGATGATTTTGGTGTGTGAAAAATAAATCATGGTGGAGTTTTAGAAAGCCTTGAATCGACAACTGAGCGAATTCGAAGAAAAACAACTGACCAAAAACAGTATCTTCCACATTCTGCGGCTCGGCTCGCGTCTGGTTGTTTTTTGCTCACTGGTTGCACAAAGGCGGTCTGGACTGGTTGAATATTATCGATCAATTAAAACAAGTCGAAATTCTGCTGTTCACAATGTTGTTTATTCTTTTCCTCGCCGTGTGAAGTGTTGGACAGTGTAATAATGTATTTTCAAACTCGTTCGTATAGAAAAGTGTGAATCTAATATTTTGAATGTTGAAAGAATGAGAGTTTCTTTTAGTGTCGTATTGGATAACAGTTTCGTTCGCTTTTAAACCTGACCAAAAATAGCAAACAATTTGTGCGATATCTTTATCCACGGGAAATGTTACGGGTTACACTTGACAAAATCTTTGAAACGGCAGCACAAGCAAATTCGTGCAAAGTGGTAGTGAATCAGAAATTCTTTTGGATAAATCGATGGCTTGAAAGTTGCCTTGCTCGCCCACACAAACTTGTTTCTGCACGTCTTGGTCATGCAATCGGTTAAAACGTGGAAACAGTTTTCGGTAATTTGACAGCTGTTAATCACCAATAAACACAGTCTGCAGTTCTTCCTTGCCACCCACGCTCTTTTTTGCGGGCATTTTATATTGCACTAATGTGCTTTTACAAAAATAATTCATTTTTAATGCATTGCAATATGACATTGCAATTCGACTTTAATAAAGCACAATTTGTGTGTCCAATTTTCAAGTTGGTCCTTTTTGATAGACTCTTATCTATTGACCATTGACAATGACACGGGGAAGGGACAATTCATGCCACATGGACTTACACTCTTTTCAAGTTTTTTTTCCCCAAATCATCGTTGATTTCATAATGGCACGATGTTGTAATAATGTTGTGATACACTGACGTAATGGTGAAAGAAAGACACAGTGTTGACGTGAGCAGCGGCTGTCAACAACAATAAATATAATATGATGTTGTGTTGCACTTCTGTTACCAGTGCTTCTCGACGTCGAGAAGAAAAAGCAAGTTGCAGCGTTATTTCATGCATCAACGAAATGCATGTACGCAAAAAGACAGTTCAAGGCTTGCGCAATGTAAAAACATACTCAGTTTGCTTGCTGAAGAAGTGGGGTTGTAAAAAAAACGGCTGTTCAAATTAGCATTTCGTGTCCAGTGCTGACAGCAGGGAACACGTCGCGGTTCGTCAACACCCGCAATTGACGTGTCTGCAGCATGACTGGGAAAACCAGTTTAATTCAAACCCATTCTCGCAAATCCCGAGTGTAGATTGAGTAAAATAATGAAAGAAACATCTGAAATGATGTGGACGATAATAATGGAAACCTTTTTTAATCGACACTGTGCAAAACTAACCAAATTCAAAACAGACAGAAAAAAATCACATTTTCCACATGGCTATTCATCTTTTTTTTGAACAGTAACAATTGGGCTGTGAAATTTTGAAAGAAAATTGTTTGAATGAAGATCGTCTGGTGGGGTACGACTCTGTCTGTGATTGGCAGCAATCGTACGATCGTCGTCAATCGTTTCAACAACATAATAACTTTTCATATTATGTGTCAAAAAGAGAAACTCTTCACTGTGCAACCAAGGGAATATTATTTGAAATACAATAGCAATGTCATGCAAGAACATTTCCACTTGAGTGTAGAGGTGATTGAGAACTAAAGTGATTAAAAATCACTGCAGTCAACATGAGTTTCTGGCTGGTGCTACCAAAAATGACACCACCACTGACAGCCAGAATGACAATACAAGGTCGGCAACTGTTTTTTTTTTCTTGGCAATGCAGGAATCAGAACATTTTGAAAGGGTGGTGTACAGTCAGTAGAGTGTTAACAAAACGTGTCCCCACCACGCCCATGGGGTGGAGGACAACCCAGGTGCGACACCCAGGTCGCATCGCGGGGGAAAATGTTGCACTGCTGCATTTGAGTCGCAGTTTTACAATTATTTATTCCACTGGTTCTTCGACATATTGTTGTTGTATACGGTTTCCGGAATTGTCACCGGAAATGTCCCGCGGTGTGCTGTGCCCATGGGGTGCCCTCAGCCCTGATGCGCTGTCTGCTTGAGCTGCCCTCACCGCTGTGGGGTATACTTGCCGTCACACGGTGTGCTCGCATTGGGTAACATTTTCGGTAGTGTGAACCACACAGCGGCAAACGCATCACATGACGGAAGCGCACCGCGTTTTACGACACTGTTACACAGCTATGGTGCGGCCAACAGGTATATCACATCAACTTCTGCTTGTCTTTGTCTTGTCTTCTGTCAGATCACAATGCTCAGTCGTCTCAGTATCCGGATAAATCGAATCCAGTTCACGTTGAAATTGTTGAAACAACGCCCGTTCACTGACGTCACCAGAACGCTGCGCGCGTCCTTGATCATCAGGCGTCCGGTATTGAATGCCGCGGCGTATCAGGAACACGTTGGTCAAGATGTGGAATGTGAAACCTGCACGACACATCTCGTATGCCTGCAAACGCACGATATACTCATCGGAACACGGTGGTTGTTCAAACAGCAAACCAGATCTCTGCGCTAAAGTGAAATATTTCGGGCGGGGGCCGGTGTCATGCTATATTTTTACCCCCCCGGTCATTCTATGGCAACTTGTCGCTGCCATGGAATAACCTACCTTGCCATATTTTGACCTACCCGTCGAAACTCAGTGTATGGAGATAGCTGAGAAGGGAAACGTTTTATACGAGCGCTGTGCTAGTCGCTCTCGAGGACGAGGTTGCTTTGCAGTTTGAACGACCATGCCATGGCTCGGTTTTTTTGGTTTTTTGTTCAAGTTTTCACGTTCAAGTTCAAGTCCAAGTTTTTGTTCAAAAAAATAAAAAAGAGGGCGGTGGCGACGTAGCCGCAAGCCCCTCCCTGTTACCAGATCCATGGGTAATAGTTATGGGCACCTCATCCGCGCCAACCACACACCAGCGAAACACGGGGGACGCACAATTTTTCTGTTTTTGCACAGAATTTACAGATTCTTGATTTACAGAAGTTCTGCACAGAATTTGCACAGAATTTGGCACATGATGTGATTTCGGACTAAACCGGAAAGGACAGTTAAAAAATAATTTTAAAACTATTTTACACTTTTCAGTAAAACAAACGCGGCGCAAAAATATAGCTGTTATGTACTTGTATCCGTGTGTCCATTAGAGACTTGAAAAGAGTTGTCGAGCCAAGTCTCTCACTGCTTACACAAAGCCATATTCCTCCTTTTATATGCGTCTCCCGCATTTTTAGATAATAAAAAAAGGGCGGTGGCGACGCAGCCACAAGCCCCTATTACCAAGCCATGGGTAATAGTTATGGGCCTGCTTCATCCGTGCCAACCACACACCCAGCGAAACACGGGGGACGCACAGGTTTCCCTGCTCCGGCAACCCCAAAGCCGGACTCGGCCACGACCCCCGGGTTTAGCCGGCGGCCTGGCTTCGCTGCCCCCGGAGGAGCTGTGAATCGCCAAATCAGCAACTTGCCAGATCGTTTTTATAATAGTTGACTAGGTGTGAAACACGAGCCTTATCGTTCGGTAGTCAGCACCAATCGATAAGTTGCCCATTCGTATGTTTCATTGTGTGCCGATTTTTGCATGCCCTGTGAGTACAGTGACAAGAAGCACACACATTTTTAGCAGTTCTCTGCATCACAAAGCAAAAATATCAACGTGCTGTCCTTTTCTGTTTGAAAACGTTGGTCAGTTATTCAACGTAGGCAAGAGTCTATTCAACGTGGGCTCCCATGGGCAGCGAGTTTCACTCCCAACTCTAAATAATAGCAATGGTGTCGTGAACACCCACTGGGAAAAAATAGTTGCGCGATAACGGATCATTTTTTTGTGTTTTTCTCTGTCATTCATGTGCAGGTGACTGAATTTCTCTGAAATTTTGCTCAAATCTAAGTTGAACTTTCCTGAACAACTGTCTAAAATGTCATTGAATATGGTTCAACACAACTCGAGAAATAACGCGTCAAACACCTACCCACTACTTCTTAATTGTTCCTCTACAGAAAATTACCAAAAATAACATGTTTTGCCATAATTTGACCCCCCGGTCAAAATATGGCGGTGGTAAAAATAGGGCATGACACCGGCAAAAACTGACGCACCCACGAACAGACACCTGATCCATCGATCCATTTATTGCACAAAAAGCAGGAAACTCCGATAAAACTGTATGAAAAGCATATGCGATAACGTGGCGAAACCAGTAACACCGAAATTCAGAACACACAAGAATCCTAACCTGTTGCATTCTGCTGCCACCGGCACGAAATCGATTGTCAAACGCGGGCGTGGCTGCAGCGCGCGCAGCAAACACCGGCTGCCAGCAAGGCGCCATCCAGCGCGTCGACGTCAGCACCGTTGGACGGGTGTCGTTCGGCTCGCGCACCGCGTCTGTCAATGTTGGCGGCCCAATCCAATCGTCGTAGCCGGGAATCGCGTGGCAAGTTCTTGTGTGCTGCAAACACGCCAACATCTACGCGTGAAACCTCATTGGATCAAATCTATCAATCGCCATGACCCGACATTCCACAAAATCATCATCGGCTGGATTTTGCGTATGGAGATTGTATGATCCACTGGATGAAAACATCACAAAAACCGTTTATGATCATTTATTTTCGTCCCGAGACTCTATGCGCGTATAGATCGGTAAACAGTTTCGTGGGTGACGCGGGAATTCAAAATTGGCAAAGTGATCCGAGTCTCCTAAATAGAGCCGAGTCACTCAGGCGACTTTGAATTGCCACATAAAGATTGAAACTGGTTTCCTTTCCACACGTCTGCAGTCTGCACACGCATTCAGTCTCAGACCCTAAAAAACTTGACAACACAAATATTTCACCTTGTGATAATGAAACGGCACTGCAGCGCCAAAGGCCAGCCACTTTCGGAGCGCTTGTTTCGTCAACGGCAACCGACGTGTGGTGCTCCTTCGATGGTCAACTTCAAAGACGGGCACAACGAACACTGCGGATAGCGCTGTTGTGTCATTCAGTTGCTGCAGGAACTCGCTCAACATCGTGCTACATCGCAAACACGCCAACAAATCGACATCGGCTACCAATTCGTATTTTGTCAAAGTTCCTGAGAGTTTCAACCAACAGTCAGAAGCGTGTGTCACAGCAGCGCATGCGTAGCGCCGGGTGTGTTCTGCTGGTACAACTGCGCTGCACAGTCAAACTTGCTCACCGCGAGACTGCTCTGTTTTTGTTTGTTTCTTTTTTTGATAATACTGAAAAGTCACGTTCACTGGCTTTCAGATGACCTTTGGTCATTGAAACCAACAGCGTTTGTTTTTGCGGTTCCGACTACAAGTAATTTGGAGTCACCAACCGGCTCGCGCCACATTGCGTCCAATATTCATCGGTTGCATTGTTGTCGTTCGTCCGTCGTCAGTCGGGTTGGCCAGCCACTGTAACGCCGCTTGAACGCACTCAATGGACTCGCAGTCGGTTGTCGCTGTGTGCTCATCAATGTGCAGCTCGCTCAATCGACTGCACCGAACGTCAGACGTGCTTGAGCTGGCCGTCTCCCAGAACAGGTGCAACGTGACGTTCGTAGAAATGGCTGCGTCGAGCTGTGCGTTTGAAGAAATGCGCTTGAAGTTGCGCATGTGATGAAACTCAAACTAAAAGCATCGGCATTTTGGTGAGTTTTCAGCGTTTTTTTCTTCAAACTTGAATGTTTGAATAATTGTTACAGTGGTTACGTATTATTAAAAGGGGGTTTTGGGGGGGGGGGGTTTTTTGGGGGGGTTGTTGGGGGGGTGGGGGTGTGGGGGGGGGGGGGGGGGGGGGGGGTATTTCAGAAATACACAACAGACCTGTTGCAGTCGTCGAAGCAGCGATACAATCGTGCGCAGCTGTTTCGGTTGCGGCACGAACACCGCCGCGGAGACGGGGCCCTGCCAGTGGAGCGCCTGCTGTGCGAGTGCGGCGATCTGCTGCAGATTGGCGACCGTCACCAAGGTCACCGTTGTCTCCTCCGTCGGCACGCTTTTGCTTGCAGTTGCACTGGAGTGTCTCGGCTGCACAGCGTGCATCAGCGCACAGTGACGATCGTTTGGAAAGGACAGCAAATGCGACACACGTTGCTCGTCACTGTTTCGCTGAACTGCAACAGAAACCCTGAACGTCACACACACTGGAGAAATCATTTTGGGGGAGGGGCACAGAAAGACTTTGGAAAATCAAGCAATTAACAAAAACGACAGTGTTAGCGCAACGCAGATACCCATCGAGCACCATAGAGCTCCAAAGCAGCTCTGTGTATTTGGATAGGCTGAACCAGGCGCACAAATTGTTTTTTCATTTTCTCTTGCGAAAGTTGTGGAGCTGGACGGCTCTTGCACCCTTCACACACCTAAATCCCGCCCTCTATACTTTGTGTGGGGCGAGACTGCAAGCTTAATCGAGCTCCATGGCACTCAAACTGCGCATTAATTGTAGCTGGCACTGTGCGGACGTTTCGGCGGCACAAAAGTTACAGAATAAGAAACGTTGAATAAATAAGACAATGTTTTTGTGGTAACATTAGTTCTTTACATACGTGTTGATTTTAATCGGCTGAGCTTCGAGTAGTGTGGAATGACGTTGTTGAACACGTAGAAGAGAACGCTGATGTAAACCAACGAGAGCAACGGGTAGCGAAGTCGACAAAGTCGCGATATCTCTGACTGTTTGCACAACTTCATCGGTGACACGTGCATTTGGCGCTTGATTGAAGGCAACTTTATTTGCGTTACATGCAGTCTATCTCAAAAACATGTCCAACTAGCTGATTGGTTGATGCATGCATTCTGTGCACGAATTGCTGAGAATTGCGGAGTTCGGCTTGCACAGAATCCATGCATCACGTGACCACGAACCAATCAGCTAGTTGCGTATGTTATTGAATTAGACTGTAGAGAGCTGCGATTGAGCGATTTGCGAACCGCCTGGTGATTAGCTGTTTTATGCCTGCACCAATCAATAAATGACCATAGTCGTTATCGTTTTTCTTCCTGGCTCCATCACATTTGTACAGTTGTTTTTCTTCACTAAACATCAGCAAAGGTTAGACCACCAGCAAAGTGCAGTGCGTTCAATTAAAACTGTTTTTTGCAATAGAAAAAGACACTTTGTTGTGCAGTTTGAATGAATATGCTACATTGAAAAAAATATCATTTTCGTGCGTTATGAAAAACAGGCAATCGAGTGCAAACATGGTTTTTTGGAAACATAACTTTATTAATAGACAAAAACTTATTTCAGAATATGAATTGCATGTCGTCTGAGCAAAACGGTGTTACAACAAAAATACGGTTTTATATTAAAAAACGCGTTGTTTTTTACTGCAATATGTTTTAGTATGATACGAAAGAAACCATGATTGTTCTAAAGCCAAACACAGACACATCAGAACGAAACCAACGGGCCACAAATGACGATGAAAAAAGCAAATGCGCCTATTTCTTGTCAGAGCCAAAAAAGTCCTTGAACAAGTCGGTGCCGTGCGCTGCGCCTCCTGGTGCCTGTCCGTGTCCGTGTTGCGTACGAGCCAAGCCAGCCAGGTGTGTCAAGCCGTCAAAGTCGAAGCCAGTGTCCGCTGGCGACGTGTTCGTGCCGTCACAGTCTTCCTTGTTCAGCATGCGCTCATAGTTGCTGCGGCGTAGCACTGATGATGGCTCAGTCTGCAGACACATGGAAACCATCGGATGCACAATATACGGGGAAATGGTCGTTCAATACTGACATGCTGAATCGCTTTCTCATCGCTTTCTCCTAATCATTGTTCTCAGCATCTTTGTTCGTTTGATTCTGTGACTGAACATGCACGGCGCAGAGAGGAAAGCAGCTCGACACGCGGCAATTCAAATTTGCTAGTGATCCCGAGTCCCTCGCAACGACTGCGTCTCTGGGGCAGCCATTTTGAACTGGCGCATCGAGCATGAATGAAACTCCCACAAATCTGTCTGCAGACGCATTCAGTCGCAGAATCAGAAGAAAAGCCAATTTTCTACAGTACCTGTTGCGAGCAATCGCTGCACAGCGTGCCTGTCCAGCGTGACGAGAATTCGTCGATGATTGATTTCACGACCACCAGCGCATGTCGCAGTGATGCTGGCAACGCGCTGGCACCATTCGTAGACAGACGGATCACTGCTTTCAGAACTGCAAAGCAAACAGGTGCGCAGAACACGTGGCACATGCCAAGCACACGCAAAACACTCGTGCGCAACACAAAGGTGGCATTGCCCGTGCCAATATCCGTCCCGAAACCCGTGCCATACCATTATGCGTACCAAAATTATAAATGGCTGAAAACGGCAAAGTGAGCAGCACCACAAAAAAACATTCCTCGTCAAAAAAAAACTTTGAAAATGAGCCGCGAAGCCAACACAGCAAACCAAGATGGCCGGATAATGGTATGGTTACTATGATACATGTGTCATGTACATACATTCGTATGTATGAACTTTCGCGCCGTGAGCAATGACATTTTTTATGACATGCAGTTTCACAACGCAGTTGCAACTGCTGAGGAAAACGCTGTGCCAACTGAAACTGGTGTGGCGACCAACAACAATACTGCATTCTAATGTTCCCGGATGCAATGTGACGACCGTTTCCTTGTATAGCAAGTGAATGGGCAACTTACTGGCTGCTTTTGCGTGTCTCAGTTTCTGTGCCATTCCGTTGTGACCGGTCCATGCTGAATGATGTCCGGTGGCTAGATAGCAGTTCTGAATTGTAAAAAAATGCTAGGGGAAAGAAAGTGGCAGTGGGAAATGAAACAGCGACCAGTTTTTCACCTCGAACTGACACTCGAACTCTCCCTGTACAAGTCCACGTTTGAGTTCCTGCCAATTTTCGAATGCACCAACCAAACCTTTTTGTAGTTCTTGTTGTGCACACCTGTAGAACACAAGATTAGTTTATACACGCTTTTGAAGGGTGATCATGCCACTGTTTTCACTGTGGTGTCGAGGCGCTGTCTTTTGACCTTGGAGTACTGCCGAAAAACCGGAGATCCAAAAAAACAGGAAACTGACTTGCAGACGGAGAGATGAACCGTGTCGTATCGGGGTTGACACTGTCCCAACCTGAAAAAACACAATTTGCAAGTGTTGCAATAAAAGCTGTGTCAGCAAGCCTGTCGCTGACACACGCAGGCCTGTACGACACATTGATGGCAAATTTCAACCCTGCGAACGCACCCAGCCTCGCAGAGTTTGCGCTCTTCACAGACACTCGTCTCGTGTTGCACCGTTTCACTGACCAAGCAATTCACCAGCGACTGTCCGGCGCTTGGTTGTGCGCCGCACTTCGGCGAGGCACATTGCAGCAAGTGGTGGCGCACCATTAGACGGTACAGGATCATGCGCTTCCTGGGAAATTGTGAATCTGCTGGCACCGCATTTTGCAAAAAACGATTGAAAAATATGCATATGCACAGATTTTTCATAGTGGCATATGATATCAAGTTGCTGAGCCAATGTGTTTGACCGTATAACAAAAAGGAAAAAGCTGTGACGCAAATCACTCACATGTCCTCAATTTTGAAGTCATCGTAGCCAGGGATTTGCGGCATTTTGAACGGCGGATTGAGCGGGCCAGACTCTGGCGGGTAGTCCCGAGTGCACTGCTCTATTTTGCGTCCGCCCAAACCCTAAAAAATGCAATTTGGCTATGTGATATCAAATCCAGATCCGTGAATCTGTATCCAAAGCTTGAATCCAAAGATCAAAATCAGGTGTTAAATTTTGAAACTCTTGTGCACTCTTCAATGATAACGCTTTGTAATCTTTGATGCCGCATCAAAACCATTCAAAAAATGCCCCAATCAAAAGTTAGCCAATCAGGCTCTATGTACCCGCAGAAAAATTGCATTCCTCGAGCACACTGCAAACTGCACTAAGATGCAGTGCAACATGCAGTGCAGTATTCAGGGCAGTGCAGTGCCTGATGCAAAGCGTGATATACAAAGCGATGCAAATTGTTTCTGCGCGGTATACAAGTTGCCACAGTCCGTGTATCGTCTCGTATATCTGACCTTGAAGTACGTGATCATGCACTTGCTGACTGGCGGCGGCACATTGTGCAGCATGTCGATGATCTGGTCGGCCGCATGTCGCCAGATGCAGTGCTCCTTGCGTAGTTCGGCGTTGTGGTGGGCACAGGGCAGGAATGTGTCCAGCGCAGTGTCCAGGTCGAAGGACACTTGCTCGCAGCCGTGTCTGAAAGCTGCCTTCACCAATTAGTATCATTTTTTGGGGGCTCTGCGACCCAATGCGTGTGCAGTCAGACGTAGAAAGAAAACCAGTTTCAATCTTTATGTGGCAATTCAAGATCGCCTAAGTGACCCGGTCCTACTTAAGGGACTCGGATCACTTTAACAATTTTGGAATTCCCGCGTCGTGCACGAAACTGTTCATTTTGCATGCGCGCATTGCAATTGAGTCTCGGAACCAAAATAAAAAATACTAAAGAATGTTGGTTTCAACCTGTCACTTTTTTCACAAAATAAGAACGTGCGAAACACTTATATTTTGGCAAGGCATAACATTTTGGCATGGAATGTATTTTGGAATGTATTTAGGAATTTGATTTTGGAATTTTTTAAACGTGTACAAAAACAACTACCACAACGCTTGAAAATCAATGAAGTTTAAAAATAGTTGAATCAGATCAAAGATCGAGTTGTCACCCTCGTGGCCTGGTGGTAGTGCGTTAGACTGCAGTCTGTGCGCTCGGGGGGATCGAGCCCCGCCGAGGGGTGTATAGGCACTTAATGACAGAGAAAACTCGATGGGCGCCCTACTCAATGGCGTTCTGTACGCTTCTCTGGGTTAGCCCTGGCTAAAAACATCACCTAAAAATCACAACAACAACAACAACAACAACAACAAAAGATGATTAAGTGCGTTTCAGTGGCTCCGTTTAATTCATGAAAATTCCGCCCACCTGAAGAAGCATCGTTTTGCCTCTGTTTGAGCGTGCAGGTCTCCCTCCCGTAGCAAGTCGTCTACTCGATTCTCAATCTTCACAGTGAAGCAGTTCAGGAAATCTGAAACAAAAATTCGAGAAGTGAAAAGCATACACCACTGAAATTTGTTTCCAAACTTTTTTCGAACATTTTTGCTGAACTAAACTAAACAAAAAAGTCTGACTACCGGTGGTAGCCAAACATGATGGAGCGTTTAGTAAAACAATTTTTGTTTGGCAACCAGTGGTAGCCACAGAAGATTACCAGAACAGTTGAGCCACAGTTGCCACAGAAAATGGTTGGAAAAAAGTTCGGACACGGGTTTCATTGATTCAGTTCAGTGCGGCCGATGCAATACATTTGTGTCATCTGCTCAGTGTTGTCTGCTGCACATTGTACCTGTAAACGGATGCACACACACGTCCACACGATCGTCTTGTTTGTTGAGATCAAAGCGTTTGCATCGCTCGCTCAGTTGTTGGCCAGCAGCAAATGCAATCTGAAAGCACAACAGAAACTGCGAAGTAGTCTCGGAAATCGACTTTTGTCACTCGCAAACCGAAAGCAAACATGGTGCTCTGAAAGTGCAGACAACTTCAGCAATAATGATCAACAACTGCTACAATTGACTCTGCAAATTTGTTTAGTTGGCCATTGTGCATGCACCGTTGGGTCAACATCAAATCTGAGCAATAGGTAAACCAAACAAACCAGTGCAAGTAAAATTCCAATCGGTTCACGGTACGATCTCATGGTAGAACTAAGCTACAGTGTCGCGCCAGATAAAAATTGAAATTGAAATTCTGAAACAAAAATGAAAGTGGTCTTGGATTCGTAGGAAAATAACAATCATTCGTTTTCAGTCTATGCACACGTCTATTTATTCACTTTGAATTTATTTTTGCCGTGTTTCAATCAAACCTACTCAAAGACTCCAGCCTCGATTAGGATCAGCCCAAAATAACTTTATGCGTTGCTGAGTCTTTTAAGTGAAATACAACGTGAATACACAATGACAATTAAAAGCAGTTGCAATACGGTACATCAATCGTATCGTTGATAAAAATATAAACAACCAGGGGGTTCGGTCAAGTCTTTGAACAACTTGTAACATGTTGAATTTCTGATCTCGATTCCACGACGTGAACCGTGCTCGTTCGCAAAGAATGATGGCACACGATTATAATGTTACCAGGATCGTGTCGAGACCCACGAGGCTAGATACCGTAGTAGTGCTGTACATACTGTATCAAGCACAGCATCGCATTCTCCATTCATCTCATTACCTTTTAATCTGATTTCCGTCACCATTTTTGCGCGCAGTGCAATTCGTTTTTTGCTGTTCATTGCGATAATGATCTTTCGAATAAGAGCGTGGTGGTTGGTGTACAGACAGAGCACAACAACACGACTCTGTGTGCGTCAAATACTTGTGGCCGGAGGCATTTCTTCTTGCAAATGTACTTTTTGCAGATAGATCAATTACCACATTTGTCATCGTAACCTCATGAATGTAACCCCATTCGCAAACGATCTTGCCCATTTGCCCCATCGAACTTGGGGAAAACTACGTCGAAGTCAATGTGTCACTGCTGCTGGGGCTGTTTCCAGTGAGTTCAATATGTTGATAATGGATGTTTTTGTTGGATTGAGGTTGAAGTTGAATGAAACTTCGTTGTGACCTCTTACGGATGTTGCATTCACACCAGAGCAAGTTTCTTTTATTTTTTTCTCAAAAACGCAAGTTTTTTTCGTTTGTTCACGATAAAACTAGAAACGTTTTCGTTTTGAAACTTTTCAAATGAAAAATCTAGTTTAGTCAATATCATTTTTATTGTTGACTTCATTTTACCAAAAATACAAAGCAACGAGAAAACAAAAAAACAAAATCCACCAAAATACACGAGTTTATCCAAAAGGAGAAGAAAAACCACAGAGAACAGCACAAGATGAGCAATACTGAATCCTTTAAAAACATCCCCCTCAATAGAAATTACACATTTGCTTGGTCAATTAAAAGACAGAAAAAACAAAAAAAATAATGAAACGTGCTTCTTTTATCATAAAATATGTTTGCTTTAACATGTCACTTTTGTCACTGAATACAGAGCAAGCAAAACTTTGAATCCCAGCAAAAAAACTAATGTATCGGGTTTGGTTGACACTCATTCACCTCGATTGTGGCAACATCTTTTTTCTTGCAACTCCAATTCCGTTCGTTCTGCAAGCTCTCTAACAAAAACAGTGACAGGCTTAAACAAACACACTGTACATCAACGGTGCAGTTCAATAAAAAGTACGTAACTGAAATAAAAAAAGATCGATACTTATTACCAAAGAATGCAATCAGGCGGGCAAAAAGCAAAGAAACACAACATTAACTAAAACATTGCTTCTGATCATCTTTCACAAGAATCACAATAAAAACAGAACACAACAACACATGCTCTTGCCGCAAATGCTACCAGTAAAGCACTTTTGAATCTGATTTCGGCAAGTCACCAAAACGCCCCCACAGACTGCTGTGCGACAGCGACAGAAACGGCCATGTTATCACGATAAAAAATGCAACTCAAGTGTTTATTTTCCTCTGATCTCAGTAAAAACCATCTTTCAAAACTTCTGATTTACTCTCATAATAAAAGGCAGTACAAAACAACGCATAACATCGACTGATTGCCACAAAAAACGTAAAAAACCGATGAAACCAGACAAACAGACGACGATAATAAATACGAATCATAAAACGTCAGTGACAACAGTTTCGCAAACGATTTGCATAAGGTTTGTGATTTGTAATGGTGTTGTATGAAGTCAACATATTGTAAATTGTTAAATCGATATTGTAAAGTTACACATTCAGATTCAATTGACACAAGCTTGATAGGATAATAAATAAATCCTTCTGGCCTATCAGTGAATTTGAATAAAAGCAAAATGTTCACGTTTATACGGACGCATAAAACAAAAGATAATATGTGAACGTGACTAACACTGAATGGAACAACGGAAACTACCGGTTTAAAGTCAAATTGGGTGCTATTGCAGGACTAAACAATCGAAACTGACATGACAAGAACTTTCCATACACGGTTAAGTTCCCAGACACACAAAATCACCTAGAAACAATGGTCAACTCAGAATCAACGTCTGTCGACAGAAACATCCGGAATGAAACACAACAATTAGAACCGTTTTTATTAATTTCTGTACCCAGAAAGAGAAAACGTTGAGAACACGGTATTTCGTTTGCTAACATTTTAGTTCATCACAAAAGCTTCGTGACTGATGTGGATATGACAGACAAGAAACAAGCACAAATGTAAATCGAAAAAAACAGACGTTCATATTAAAGTTTACAAGAATTCAAGACTCTGGTGAATACCTTGATAATTATGTGGCACTGCGTTGTGGGACAATTGAAAGTTATCAAATAAAAAACTAATGATTCCAAAAAAAATCCAACAATTCCAAAAAAACAAGAACAAAGATGCAAAACTGTTTTGTGAACAAAAACAAGACAAAAACAAATCACACTGACAGAGCTTGACTCCGAAACCACCAGCAAATCAACAACCCGAAAAGTAAACATACGAAAACTTCCGACGTTCAGAAAAACGGTTCTGTTCATTGTCACGCATGACAAAAGCTACTAAAACATTCAACCAAACCAACAAAAAAAATAAAACGAGTGCGAGCAGAAAACACAGCGACGCATTTCACCGAATGCAAGAAGCTGGCCAACTGTGCAGTAATTTCTCAAACTGCTGCTCTCAACATGTTGCGCGTTCGTGCGGTCGCGTGTTTTCTGCATGCACACCCTAGGCCTAGCCGCAGCGGCGCTAATCCTTGCGCGGTCGGGCACGCCGGCCAGGCGATTTCTTGGGTGTGCCGGCGCCGACGGCCGGGGCAGCGTCTGCAGCGTGCTCGCCATGCCCCTCATCAGCGTCATCTCCTTCTTCTTCATCTTCATCATCGTCGTCATCCTGTATTTGAAGTTTTATACAGATTTATTTGAAAGATCAGTGGCATTCTGTGTGTGAGTGACAGTGGAACAGTCGCATACAGCCGAGGGAAAATGCGAACTGCCAAGCAGAAACTTTGAACGGAAATGTACAGTGCTCGAAGTGTACACACTGGTGAACGAATGGAGCACTGCTGCAACTGTGACTAATGATAACAACTGACAAGCCCCGTGGTTTCGCCAGGTGCAGGGACACACAGCAGCCGTGTGTTGACACACCGACAATCAGGCGCTTCTTGTTAAGATTTTAGCCAGGGCTACCCGGAAAAGCGTACAGAACGCCGTCGAGTTGGGTACCCATCAAGTTTTCTCTGTCATTAAGTGCCCATACACCCCTCGGCGGGGATCGATCACCCGAACGTATAGACAAGAGTCCAACGCGCTACCACCAGGCCACGAGAGTCAGTTTTATACAACTGAGTAGTGTCTGAAAAGTGAGGAGTATTTTTACTCCAGGGTGTTCCAA
Organism: Theristus sp. LFF4_11; assembly: GCA_030248135.1. NCBI lineage: Eukaryota > Metazoa > Nematoda > Chromadorea > Monhysterida > Xyalidae > Theristus > Theristus sp. LFF4_11. Next base: position 69,806 of record JASANC010002024.1, read on the forward strand.
AAGTTACACCTTGACAATTTCTGAATAAATTTATGGAGGTGAACCAGCAGAATGAAATAATTCGGTGCTGATTTTGGTAAAAATCTCAGACTAATATAAAGCCTCGGTCAACAAAGGGAGCTTTAGGTTCATCTCTTCAACCAGAATTCGTTATGGTCCAACTTTCGGAACACCCTGGAGTAAAACTGCTCACTTTCCAGACGCTACTCACTTTTATACAACTGAGACGCACGTTTCTGGTGTCGCTTGAGCGTGTGCCGCTGCCAAGCCAACCACACCACCACCACCACCATAACACCAACAACCAGCATCACGACGTCCCGTCCCACTCGCACCTCCAAGTCATCCTTTGTCTTCGCAGCCGTGCGAGTGCTGCGTCGTCTCAACTCGGCCGCCGCCTCCTTACTTGCCGAGCCTTTCGGCGCGTCGTCGTCAGCGTGCTCGTGCTCCTCCTGCTCATCATCCACGTCCTCCAGCTCGTCGTCCGGTTTCTCGTCGTCGCTTTTCTTCGCACGACCCAGCGCTTCCTTGTCGTCGTCCTGCACCAAAACAACAACAACATTGCAGTGCTGCGAGATGGAAAATGCGTTCTGCTCGCAAACGGACACTTAATGTATCGAAGCTGAAGAATATGCGAGAACAAAAAAAACCGAGGCGCTCGCAACGTGTGCCTAATGCACTATTTCAGTGTGTATTCAACGTATTGGCACACAGCGAGCATTCAACCGCAGCAGCATCGGCAGACTGCCGATTTCGGCCTGGCGCTTCTTTTTTAAAACGCACGCGCACGGGCATCCGCATGCTCATGATCCACTAGCGCGCCTGCACACGCTCCGGCCCATAGTTGTTCTAGGGGGGGCCTGGGGGGGCCGGCCCCCCCCCCAAAAAAATTTCGAATCTATCTCTATCAGAGAAGTTTTTTCGGCTCAGCTATTATCTATCTAAAAAATTTTCTCAGCCAGCTATCTATCTGAAAATTTTTGTCTTCGAAGATATAAAATGAGTCAATTTTTGACCAAAATTGACCGTTTTTGCTCGAAATTCGTTAAAATTTTGCTAATTTTAAGCAAAATACACGTTTATACTTGATTTTTAGCATATGTTAAGCATTATTTTGCTGTTTTTATGGTTTTTTAGCGTTTTAGCTATCTATCTAATTTCAAAATTTTGACCGGCCCCCCCCCAAAGTCACATGGCCCCCCCCGCGGCCCCCCCCCAAAATTTTCCAGCTATCTATCTAAAAAATTTGCTCCAGCTATCTATATCGGCCCCCCCCAACCCCTCGGCTCTGGAACAACTATGCTCCGGCCTCAATAAAAACTCGTTCAAAACGCAATTGTTCTGACATCTTCCTTCCTAAAAAGGCTTGGCTTAGGTTAGGATTGGGTTAGGACGACGTTAGGCTTAGGATCAGGCTTTAGGATTAGGATTAGAATTAGGTCCGTTTAAACAATGTCCGACAACGAGTGTGTCGGTTTTTAGAAAAGAAGGGCAACCCGATTTCGGTGATGTAACTGCACTGCACAAGTTACGAGAATGTTCAAGCAGCTGATGCGAACCTTGCCGGACGTGCAGAATATGACGATGAGCACGATTGGAATGAGAATGGTCAGCAAGTAGACTGCCCAGAGCCACGGCCGCTCGTTCGCTGCTTCCAACAGGCCAGCGATGATGCCCGCTGACGCACCCTGTGAGCAGCAAACAGCAGTGAGTGCGCCCTGTGCCACCCTGACCAACACTCAGTAGCTGCACCTTTGTCACACCAATATACACGTGCCTCACACCGAACATGAAGAGACGCAAAGTTGAAAACGATTTTGTCTCAGTGAGACATTCAATAGCAAATCATCATTGTTTTTCAATGAATGTCGTTTATTTGACTAAAACATCAACGTTCTCCATTTATTGTTCACCTTTCCGGACGCCTTCTTCGCCAGATCTTCTTGTGTCGATTTAATAGTGAACGTTTTCTCGGCAAACTTCCTGGCCACTTCTTCGCTGTCCGTAATCAGAAAATTGTCAAACAAAATGCCATCCGACATCGTCCAGAGCTCAAGGCCAACGGCGCCCTGAGAAACAACAACATAGCAACACTTGAAAGCACGGACAATGACAGAATGCATTGCAATTCCTGCATTAAAAAAACGAAAGTGCCGTGGCCGAATGAACATGGCCTCTTTTTTCAAAGTTCAAGGAGCGCGGAAAATTTGAATGACAGAGAAAAGGAAATCTAGAAATCCAGTTGTCTGTTAAATTGTTAGCGTTTTTTTAAATTAATCAATTTGTTCGTGCATTCCTGTTCGTTCACTGTACCTCGATAACCTTTTTAAACCTACAACATCAGCAACAACTTGCACCAAAACAGGAAAAAACCTAAATTGCAGTGCCTACAGAAGCAAACTGTCCCTGTCCACTCGACTAACGATTGGTGCCATTTTGTACGGTTCAGCATCAAAGTAATGCGGGTTGTCGATGATCTGTGGCGCCCATTTGCCCTTGTACGCCGGGTTGGCAATCATTGGCGGCTTCCACTTTCCTTTGTACTTTGGATTCTTCATCTGCGGCCGCTCCCACTTGCCACAACCGACCGCTTCTTCGCACTTGGGATTCGCTGAAAAAAAGGATAATGAAAGTCTGTCTTGAATGAACTTCTGTCTACCGTTCTATAGGTGGAGTGGAAAGTTCGAACCCCGCAGTGGACAAGACACATATATGAAGAAACTGAAGTGACCAATAACATCTAATGGTCCGCTCCCTCCAGAGCAGAGGGTAAATTGGGTAGAATTGCCCGTTTCCGCCAGAGTTTACCTAAGGTTTCTAAAACAAGAGCGCGAATAAAAAGTGGTGAAAAGCAAAACGGTTGCAATCGACAAGCTTATGCATTATGCACAGCTGGTGGTGAGACAGCGGCGCAACAAAACACCCATAGCACTATGACAGTTAGCTAATTCAAGACGAACAACACTTTTTGAATTCAAGTTGTTTTTGAACGGAAAACTTACTTTTCAGTGGTGGGTCCCATTTTCCATCCATTTCGGTATCCCTAAAAATTTTGAAATGATGATGCTAATAACACGGCAATAGATTTCTGCTCAATAAACCAGGCATTCTGATTGGCTATCTCATAAATGCAAACGAACCAGGAAATCACTTGAAAAGGGCTTCAAACTTTTTTTAGTGTGAAGAAAGTTTTGCGCTTAAGCTATTTTATGAAAATAGAATCAACCGTGCGTTATCAATCATCAGCAAATGAAGCGGCTTGCATGGATGTGAGATTGAGCTACTGCGAGCGCGTTTGTCTCGGACACGCCCATCCAAGTCTCAAGTGTCCGGTGCCACCAACATCAACATCAACATCAACCAACCAATCATCAGGTTTCACCGCCTTCTCATCCGGTATCAGTTGCGGTTCATCTTCCAACCAACCGTCTGGCATTGTGGCATCTGCATCCTCAATCATCTCAGGCTCGTTTTCGTCCCTGAATTTATTGTCCGCAGTTTCAATTTTCGTCGTGTTCGTGACATAAAGTAGTAGTCGTAATTTGCTGTCACTTTGCAGTTGCAGAATGAATCTGGTTTCAGCCGGCCAAAACACACAAAAAACAGCAAAACACAAAACACGAATGGGCACGAATTGACTTCAAATGGCGTTGAAGAAGCATTGTTGCAAACGTCCAGATCTTCAAATCGCACAGCTCAGCCAATCAGCAGCTTGCCCAATTGGAGAACATTCGACAACAAACGCTCAAAGACAATAAACAACTGCACGTTGCGCTGACCAATCCTCTGGTTTCTTCGCCTCGCTGTCCACAATTTTCTCTCGGTCATCCCAGTCGGCTGGCTTCTTCTCATTTGGATCTTCGACTTGCTGCGGCGGAGTGATCGGTGGAGTTAAGTCCTAGAGAAATAGCAATTGGATAAGTTCGTATTGAGATTTCGCAGTTTTTTGAAAGTTTTTTTATTTGAATAACTTGCAGCATGTTGTCACAAGTTTTGACAGTTTTGAAAAGTCAGCCTGATAATCTGATTGGTCTTTTTGTCCGACACACCCGAGTCCGAATTCGATTGCCTTGTCAGCAGTTTATATCGGAATTTCCAAATAACAACAAGAAACAGACCAGCTGCTAAAATGTCTGAAGTCTCCAGTCTAACTCTAAATTATGGTCGGTACAGTGGAGGCATTGCTCTGTGGGGGCGGAGTCTGTCCTGCACAGAGAGCAAGACTCACGTAGTCAGCAGCCAATCAGTTACCAGCCAACGATTCCCGAGTTCGACTGTAAACGCACGCCACTGACCTTCAACAGGTCGCCAGCAACAATTTGCTGTCTGTCCACGAGTATTTTGTACGAATTGTCGCTCTTTATGACCAGCGTGTACAGATGCGTCTTGTGGTCGTTGAACCAGTCATCCATCGAAACACTCGTTGGCTGCTTTGCATGGTGCTCCTGTAAAACACGACAATCTTGTGAGAGACCTGTTCATACTGACGTCTGCTGACGTTTTTTAATTGAAAAAACTCGTCCCGGCATTTACTCACATGAACGCTGCCATTTTTCGGGTTCTCATAGCGAATGATGAAATGCAACTTTGACGTCAGGCCGCACTTGTCCGGTCCAAACATGATCGTGTACGCGGTCTTGTCGTTGAATTGACGCTGCAAGAAAACAGTTTCACGGTCACAGTTTCCACAAAACCAACATCGATGCGCGACTGGATTGCGGTACAAATGTTAAACAACCGATAAACTTTCTAAAAATTGGAAATAATTTCCCACCCACCAAATTCAGCTGTGCAGTTCGTGTCAGCAGTTTCATGTAGCCACCGCCGCATTCTTGCCCGTTCTGATACTTTACCTCGTATCTTGAAAAAAAAGTACAGTGCAGCTGGTTGAAATCAGAAGGAAACGGAATGACAATGAACGAACACCGTTTCAAAGCTGCGTGCATATTATTTTACAACGGCTCAACTGGGATGGAATGGCACATTGAAACACGAGTTCAAAAAACAAAATTTTGCCCAAAATTGATTCCTGATTGCGTTTCATCTTTAGAAGATCTCTGGAAATTTTTGTACCGTCACCGGTTTTTTTCTGAAATAAACTGATTTGTTCGCGAAAACATTTTCCGGCTTTTCGATCAACCAATCGATCGCCTGATGTTCAAACAAAGATGGGTGTTCCAATGTTTTCCCACTGGAATCGAAACAATGAATGCGAATGTCATTCGAAACAACACGTCATGCAGGCAGCTTTGCAACGCGCGCAAGCAACGCAACGCACTGCGCCACAAAAGTGCTCGTGCTGTCGAACGAGAATGGGCGGTCGAGTTTGGCGGAGACGGCGTGGTGATGCGCGCGACTACCGACGATCAGGCCGAGGTCGCCAAGGAGCACAACGCTCTCCGGGGTGTCCACGCGCCACTGGCCTGCAATGCACAACGTTGCATGGGGTAGAAAGCAATCAGTGTCGGTGCTCGCGTGACGTGCCGCTCCACCGGGCACATTTACTGCGTGAAAAGCCACAATGTTTTACACCCAGTAGTTTTCAGAGATTCGACACTCACAAAATTATCGCATCTTGAAAATTTGCAGCCAAACTTCTTGATTGACCAAGATATTCCATCAGATTGATATTACTCCAAACGTGTCCAATTTTGTTTTGCTAAGACAGTCAGTCCATCGTTTTAAGTCAAGAATTTCTCGAATTTCCTAATCGTCAACGGAGTAAACCTTTTCACTCACTCACAAATAGGGTTGGCACAGGAAAAAAACGGTTTCTTTTCCGTTTTAAAACCGTTTTTTTCAGTTTTTTTCCTGAAAAAATAAAAAACCGGTTTTTTACCTTAAAAATTTTCAAACTTCGTGGTCAAAAATCACAATTTTTTGTTTGATTGATAAAATGTAAAATTATATTTTTGAAAAAACGGTGCAGTGAACTGTATCGAACTGAACTGCTCAGCATTTTACGCTGCTCAAAATCACTAATTTTGATGTATTTCCTATTTTGAGTTGAAGATGCCAAGTTCTGAAAAGTTTAGGAGCTGGAAAGCATTCGGTTTTTTATGGTTTTAAAGCGGTTTAAAACGGAAAAGAAACCGGTTTTTTCCTGGCAATATAAAAACCGGTTTTTTACCAACCCTACTCACAAACTTGTACCGAACGGTCTACTGGATCTAAACCAACCCAACCCAGCTGACCGTCATATTTGGCGAGGTCACTTTCTACGCCCTCCTTTTTTGCCTCGCTGACCACCCAGCGTTTGCCGAGCACTGAGCTCTCTTTGAATCCCTCGACAAAGTTGTACGTCGACGGATCGAGCTGTGGAAACTCGAAGTCGATGGGCTCAACCTGATGATGAAAACAACAAATGTAAACGGTGCAGTTGGCACAGACACAGCTGGACACATGGACCATCAATGGAACAGTGATACAGTCGCGAACTCTAGATTATAGTTGATGAACACGTGCTTGCTTGTATGCTTCGCTGTGTTGGACACACTCCGTCCCCACAGCGATGCCTGCACAAAAAGTATGCATCACGCGATCACCAACCAATCGGCTGAATGTTTAAAGTTCGACTAGACTGTGGTAAAAAAACCGACGGGGCTTGGCGCTTGGCGGCCGCTTAGCAAGCTTGTTGCTTAGCTCCCTGGTGACCCGAAAAATTTGCTCCGACGCTACTCACATTGCTGATTGCTTACAACGCCGATCGCCGCCCCGCCCTAGCATAGCAGCAACGCCAATTATGAAAGCATGAAACCGACCGGTGTCTGGTCGTCCTCATCCGCTTCTTCCTCATCCACGACCGCGCCCGCGTCTTCCCCAAAATCAGTCGCTCCTAACGCGTCGTCATCTTCAAACTCTTCATCGCTTTGTGCGACGACGAAATCGGCGGCAAAAAACGAAACGACGACGGCAAACGCGATTAAGAACACCACTGGAGCTCGCATCATTGATGGATCGTTTCGGGCTTAATTGTAATTCTTGACTGTGTATTGTTGTGTCGTGTCGTGTGTCGACTAAGGTTGTTAAACTAAAATGAAATTTTTTTTAAAGCGATAAAAAACAAAAATGCCGATTTTTTTTTAAATTCGAAAAATTTTCCTCTAATATGTTCTGAAAACCTCAATTTTGGCACAATTTTTCAAAAGTTCAACAAAAATTTTCTTTGATTATACCTCGTAAAACTTTTAGCAGTCGATTTTGGACCGTTTTACCGACTGATTTTAGGCTTCGACAACATCTGCGATGAAGTTTTTGAGCGTCCCAAAGCTTGGCCTACCATTTCCGATGCAGATAAGGTGACGATTCGCCTCGCAGAGCGTCCGATTGTGCTCGCTGCTCCGTTTGCAAGCGCTACGTTGTCTGGTTGCTGCTTCGTGTCGTGTCGTCACGACACCATCAGAAGAATTGATCGAATTTCAAGGCGGTATGTTTGTCTTCACTTCAGCATTAGCTTAGCTGGGGACAATTAGTGACGTTTTGGAGGGCAAAACACAAGAAGAGGCATGGTGACGGTTTGGAAAAGGGGTAATTGAGGTCACCAAAACAAAATCTGCAAAGTTCCTCCGCCATACGGGAGTCATTCGGGAGGCGCTTGCATATCATATGTGGTTCTTCGGACTCCCTGATTGATTTAGCACAACTTTTTGATTTTTGAAATTTAAAAAAAAATTTAAAAAAAACAAAAATGGCGATTTTTGTTTTTTTAACAACCCTAGTGTCGACTCTTTAGTGTAAGGTTCGTTCAACGCATAGTTGTTGTTCTAGGGGGGGGGGCTGGGGGGGGGCCGGCCTAGGGTTGTTAAACAAAAATGAAAATTTTTTTTTTTAAAAAAAAAAGTGATTAAAAAAAAAACAAAAATGCCGATTTTTTTTTTTTTTAAAAAAATTCGAAAAATTTTCCTCTAATATGCTCTGAAAACCTCAATTTTGGCACAATTTTTCGAAAGTTCAACAAAAATTTTCTTTGATTATACCTCGTAAAACCTTTAGCAGTCGATTTTGGGCCGTTTTACCGACTGATTTTAGGCTTCGACAACATCTGCGATGAAGTTTTTGAGCGTCCCAAAGCTTAGCCTACCATTTCCGATGCAGATAAGGTGACGATTCGCCTCGCAGAGCGTCCGATTGTGCTCGCTGCTCCGTTTGCAAGCGCTACGTTGTCTGGTTGCTGCTTCGTGTCGTGTCGTCGCGACACCATCAGAAGAATTGATCGAATTTCAAGGCGGTATGTTTGTCTTCACTTTAGCATTAGCTTAGCTGGGGACAATTAGTGACGTTTTGGAGGTCAAAACACAAGAAGAGGCATGGTGACGGTTTGGAAAAGGGGTAATTGAGGTCACCAAAACAAAATCTGCAAAGTTCCGCCATACGGGAGTCATTCGGGAGGCGCTTGCATATCATATGTGGTTCTTCAGACTCCCTGATTGATTTAGCACAACTTTGATTTTTGAAATTTTTTTTTTTTAAAAAAAAATTTTTTTTTTAAAAAAAAAACAAAAATGACGATTTTTGTTTTTTTTAACAACCCTAGGCCGGCCCCCCCCCCAAAAATTTTTCGAATCTATCTCTATCAAACAGGTTTTTTTGGCTCAGCTATCATCTATCTAAAAAATTTTCTCAGCCAGCTATCTATCTGAAAATTTTTGTCTTCGAAGACATAAAATGAGTCAATTTTTGACCAAAATTGACCATTTTTGCTCGTAATTCTTGAAAATTTCGCTAATTTTTGGTAAAATACGCGTTTATACTTGATTTTTAGTGTATTTTTAGCATTATTTTGCTGTTTTTATAGCTTTTTAGCGTTTTAGCTATCTGTCTATCAAACTTCAAAATTTTGTCCGGCCCCCCCCCCCCCCCACCAGCCCGGGGGGGGGGGGGGGGGGGGGGGGGGGTACACCCCCCGGCCCCCAGAGCACCCGAGACCGTCGGGTGGGGGGGGGGTGGGGGGGGGGCACCGTGCCACCCCCCCCCTAAACCCGGGCACCCCCCCCCCATCGTACCCCCCCCCCCCGAAAATTTGGCCGACACCCCCCCCCCCACCCCCCCATGAAATTTTGTCTGGCGGACACCCCCCCCCCCCCCAAAATTTTCTGCACACCCTAAATTTTTTTTCGAAAATCATGATTTTTTGTCTATAAAGTCCATAATATAAGCTGAATATATGATAACTTGACCATCTTCATTGTAATTTCAAAGATTTTGCAGCAAAATTTAGCGTTTTTCCTTTCAAATTTAAGCGAAAAAATTGCTTTGCCTACATTACTAAACCAAAGCCAAGTTTACAGTCTGTTTTGTTGTTTAGTTCGGTTTCAATGAAGTCGTTGTAGGTTCCTAATCCTAAGCCCAATCCTAATCCTAATGAAGTCGTTGTAGGTTCCTAATCCTAAACCTAATCCTAATCCTAAGTGAAGCCTTTTTAACAAAGTGAAAGTGCCTTGATTGACACTTTGTTGAAGGGGTGAAACATTGGGATCAGGGATCAGCTCCAGCTCCGGTTTAGCTTTGTAGTTTTACGGAAAAAATTTCATGGGGGGGGGTGGGGGGGGGTGGGCCCCCCCACACAAACTTTCGAAACAATGCACCCCCCCCCATGGGACCCCCCGGGGGGGGGGGGTCCCACGTTACCATAGGTTGGACCCCCCCCTCACTTTTTGGTCGGCACCCCCCCCCACGGTACCATACCCCCCCCCCTCGAAATTTTTTTTGGGCCCACGGTACTGCCCCCCAAAATTTTCCAGCTATCTATCTAGAAAATTTGCTCCAGCTATCTATATCGGCCCCCCAACCCCTCGGCTCTGGAACAACTATGGTTCAACGTTCAGGTTCAAGTTCCAAGTCTTTTTTGTACAAATACTTCGGTTTTGTATTTTATACAAACAACTGAAGGTTTTGTGGACTGTGGAGTGGATTGTGGTTTGTCTTTTTCTGAAAACACACACAGCACAAACAACACAAGGTGGGGGGGGGGTCGAAAATAAGTCAAAATTCGGTCCCGTTTTTTAAAATTAAAAAAAATTTCAACTAAATTGTAGTTTAAAACAATTTCCAAATATCCAAAATGCCCGAGGGACAATCTGAGGGTCGACAAAAATTGGGACATTAACCGCGCTGCGCGCTGAGTTCGATTCGAATATTGCACTTTTAGAACTGAATTAGGCTGTTTTGGCCCTCAAAATTGGCGAAAACTTTCATGAAAATTATCCTCCTGCAACCCAACGTAAATTTGGACTTTTTTGGAGTCACAGGCTCTCACAGGTTATTGGTTATTGTATTGTATTACGAAAAAAATCAAGGGCTTTGGCTTGGCTTGGCACACACTGATTGGTTTTCCGAAATGATGACACCCAATGACCCAATGACTGAACCCCCCCCCCTCCGGAAACTACACCAAGCGTTGATTAAAACACGCTTCAGTAAAGTTCTTTTTTGTTTTGTCATTGATTAAACTGTATTTTTATTATTTTTTGTCTCGCTTGCTAGCCAAGGGACCGTCAACAGTTGATTTTGGACCGTTTTACCGACTGATTTCAGGCTTCGACAACATCTGCAATGAAGTTTTTGAGCGTCACACAGCTTGGGCTTACCATTTCCGATGCGGTGACGATTCGCCTCGCAATCTGAATTCTGAGCGTCCGAGCTGCTCCGTTTGCAAGCGCTACTTCACATTTTCTTTTCATTTTTCACATTTCACGAGTTTTCTTCACATTTGAAGCGTAAGATTCACATTTTGTTTTCAAAACAAAGTTTGCTTGCCTTTGCAGTTTGCTTGCTTTGCTTTTGTGTAATCTCTAATCTGTGTGTCGGGTGGGTTGTTAAAAAACAATAATCAACAAAAACAAACACGTAACGGTTCAAAATCGACTGCGGACGGTTTTACAAAGTAATATCAAGGAAAATTTTGTTGAACTTTCGAAAAATTGTGCTAAAAATAAGATTTTCAGAACATGTTAAAGGAAAATTTTTCGAACTAAAAAACCCAACATTTTTGTTTTTTTAATCTTTTTGTTAAAAACAAGTTTGATTTTTGTTTAACAACCCTATCTTCGAGATGACAAATCGGCAACACCCAAGAGTTGACAAGCAGGTTTCTTCCAATTCAAAGCGTAAAAACAAGGTAATTTGCTGCTTTTTAGTCCATTAACGAGCTCATAAAATTTGCAGCAGCTTCTATCGGCATCTGGACATTGCCCGTCGATCTTTGACCTGAAAGTAGAAATTGGCAAAAAAAATTCTGCAAAAAGCAAAGTCCACACGAAACTGAACAAAAATGCATAATGACACTTTCTATGGACAGTGTCTCAAACGCATTTTCAGGTCAATTTTGATGGCCAAAATTGGTTTTTTAATCAATAAAAAAATAATTAAAAAATCCCGATTGAAAAAAAAAAATTTTTGCAGTGCTGCAGTGGCGCCTCATCGGCCTCATCAGCAAGAAAAATTGCGAAAAATAGAAAAATCCTTCATCGGGAACCGGAACCGGTGCGATAAATAAAATGAAAGCGTGTAAGAAGCTCGGTCAGATGATTCCGGCGATGTTTGCGTGGGGCCTGCTGTTGATTGCGACCGGTGCTTTTTATGCGCTCGTGTAAGCTGTATTTCAAGATTCACTGATCACAATGCTCTCACAATTCACATCACACAAAAACAATGGTCAACGACGTAAACGTTTGCTTGCGTTGTTTGTCTGACAAACCGTGCTGAAAAAGTCGAAAACACGGTATATTTTCATTTCAATATTGTGCTACCTGCACGCCTACGTAGCATCCGAGATTCAGTTGTGTCCAAATTTTGGAAAATGTGTGGTAGTTTGTTCTCTTCTCACCGCAGTACGTCCCGGTCCGCCACATGATACGTGTTGTCAACATGTCGACTCAAGCTCAAGACAAGCAAATGTCACCGTTTCATTTGCATTTTAATGTTCGGTTGTTTGTTGCAGAGCGCCAGCGCTGATCAACGATCACGGTCTGCTGGCGATGGTCGTGTGTGCCGTTGAGCTGTTGGTCGCTGCGTTCGTGGTCGCAAACTTCTTTCTTGCCACCTACATGGATCCCGGCATATTCCCGAAGGGTGAGCTGTATTTGAATGAACAAATCCGTGCATAGGTACGTATATTATGGATGTGGTTCCAATTAGGGTTGGTAAAAAAACCGGTTTTTTATATTGCCAGGAAAAACCGGTTTTAAAACAGAAAAGAAACCGGTTCTTTTCATATGCCAACCGTAGTTCCAACTGTGTTCTTGTGACAGCGACGAAAGCAGAGGAGCAACTGCAAGAGGACTTTCGGTCGCCGCTGTACCGCAACGTCGAGATCAACGGCATCACGGTGCGCATGAAGTGGTGCGTCACGTGCCACTTCTACCGGCCGCCGCGCTGCAGCCACTGCTCCGTCTGCAACCACTGCATCGACACCTTCGATCACCACTGCCGTCAGTTTGCCTTCGCCTCGTTTGATCTGCGTGTAGTTTTGCGAATGTCCGTCTCGGCATTTCTAGTATCATTGAACACTCGCGTGTTTTTTTGGTGATTTTTTTGCACTCGAACCTGTTTCATCATACATTCTGCAACTCAACTCAACCTAAGATGACCCTCCACTTCTGGACGACCCTGTATGTTGGTTGAATTTTTTCACGGTAAAGAAAAATTGCAAAAAAATTGTTGATGAACGTGTTTGCGCGATTGCAGCGTGGGTGAACAACTGCGTCGGCCGTCGCAACTACCGTTATTTCTTCGTGTTCCTGCTTTCGCTCGTTGTGCACATCTTGTTCACGTTCATGCTCTCGCTCTCATACACGCTCAAGCACAAGTCAGCGGTCAAAAATGTGGCTTTTTAGTTTTTTGTTGGTCGTTGAAAGAGTGGCCACGGTAGCAGTGTTTTTTTTATTTTTATTTATGGTATGGGCTGTACACGGTTTTTCCAAAAAAACTAAAAATTCACGGTTTGGTGCGGTATCTGTTCACATGAAATGCATTCAACAGTAACAAGACAATAAAAGTCATAAAATACTGTCACAATTTTAAGCTTCCATAGCTCCATCTAAACTTTTAACCCAACCAAACGGATCAGAATAAAAATCCACCAATTTAAACCTAGCCATCAAATCTAGCCTGAAGTAATGAAAATAGCCCGGCTTTCAAAAAATGGCGGAGGTACACGGTTTCCCATTTTTTGACAGTTTCGCAATGGTTTACCGTACCGTGGCAATTTTCACGGGTGGCTGCCGCGTCACACGGTAACGGTGGAATCCGTGCTGGTTGTATCTCTGCACTAATCACATTTATCGGTTACCAGTGACCTGAGTTCGGGCATAATCTTGCACAAATGTGCACAAAGTTTATCAAGAGAAGACTCATTGCGGAAGAACCGTGTAAAAATCTCAGGGGCTTTGAGATTTCGCAATCGAGCATAGTTGATTTCAGTGTCACCGCTTTTGGTGTCCGCCTCTTTTCGACAGACTGTTTTTCAACTTTTAGCTCCACAGTATGTTTCTTGTCAAACCTGTCACCTTTTTAGCGGATTTCAGATCCAGTTGTGAAAAGACATATTTTGCCAAAAATGGTTTGTTGGGTTGCCGACCAAACACGATTCCGGTTATTCACCGTTAATTCAAAACTTCCCTGGCTGTGTATTCTGCGAAAAAGTGACAAGGTGAAAAAAATACACTGTACGTTTGGTTTTTTTCAGAGACGACCTAACGACCAAAGAGAACATTTGCTCGCTGCTGATCATGACTGTCTGTGGGCTGCTGGCATTGCCGATCATTGGCCTGTCTTGTTTCCACGTGAATCTCGTCTCGAGGGGACGCACCACCAATGAACAGGCATGAATTCATGTTTGATGGTGCACACCCGCAATCGCGCACACAGGCGCCACACGTGGTGATGCCACACAGTAGAGTGTGTGTGCTGGTGTGTTTGTTCGTGGCTGTGCACTCTGCAACGCAGCACCACACATGCGACGTGTGAATCAGTGCACGGTGTTCAGCAAGTGAATCTGTGCTCGATCGTTGTGTAGTCCCACAATTGGCATGGGCACAGTGAAAAACAAGAATCGTTTGCGCTGTTTGACTGTGCGCTGTGTCACGAACGTTGTGCCTGCATTTCAATGCTTCCGTCATAATTAGAAGTGTGTTGATGCCAGGCCAGGCACGGTGTCGGTGAGCCATGCAGCTAATAACACTGTGCTACGTGCGAACGTAAAGATAACTGTCTCGGGACACTGCATTATTTTATCGCAGCCATTCACTTTCAATTTTCTATCATTCACTACTTTTTCATTCATTCATTTTGTCTCCTGGGAAAGCGCACACAGATGAGAATGAGTCACGCGGCAGCAAAATTGTGCACGAGGAGGAACAGACAAAATGCAACAAATAACAAATGCCCGATCCGATTTCATGGATATGAAAGCTTGCAGAAAACCGCTTTCAAGCAATTAATATATTCTCAATTTCGGCTTCAGGTGACTGGAAAATTCCGCAGTGGCTACAATCCGTTCGACCGTCGCGTGTTTGGCAACTGCGTTGGCACACTTTGCGGCTCGCAATACCCTGCGTTCGTTCGTTGTTTTCGTTCAGCTCAGCATCCGAAGTTTTTATGGTGCTTTCTCCTTTCGTGCACAGTCGCAAGCAAAACGAAACTGCGGTATCTATCAATTATATTCGCGTCTCAGCATTGTCTTAGAGCCACGACGAAACTGAGAAGCCAAACGTTTAATTCATCGAAAAAAAGATTATTGTACAAACATTTTGTTTGTCATATTTCGTTGGTGTCAGTGATTGTTAGTGACGATCACAAAGACTGGAGCAAACCCGGCTAACGTACTGACGAGGCACGGGTCACCGCGGTATGCGTCTACCTGGCGAAACCGCAAACAGTGACCTTCATGTATGACATACGCGGTCGACGCAGCGCAGAGTGTTTCTGGCATTTGACAGCACACGCGCCTGAGTGCATTCGGTTGATCGTGTCGTATGAATGCTGAGATCGCGACAGCAGCGCACCGCCGCAGTTGCCATTCATTTCCAATAGTCTGCCGATCAGCGCATGCAGCGTGCTGTGCGTTTGTGGGTGGCACTGCCACGCAACGCAGCACGTTCTCAATGAGGCACCAGTGCACGAGCATTGTTGTTTGCAGCTACTTGCCGTCGGTTGGTCAACAGACGCAGCCGGATGAGTTGATGCACTTGGCGGATGGCGGTGCGTTGCGCACAGCGAACGGACACAACTGGGCGACGACCTACGTCACCGCAGGCAACAAGGCCCAAGTGCCCATGGGCACTGTTCATTATCAAAAGGTGACACTCGCAGTGCTTCGAAAACTGCAGTCCGACTTTCAGTCATTTCTCGTTTCCAATGATTGGCATGTGATGATTACGAATCGGCGGTGGTAATATGGTGTCACGGGCTAAACCGATAGATAGCAACTCACTGATTGGCTGCTTTTGTATTGGACCTCACTGATTGGTGCTGCCCGTTGCATTCAGCGAATCAGCGTGCGCAATTCAAACGTGTGAAGTGTGTGCATAACATGTCAAAGTTTTTATTTTTATTTTATATTTAATTTTGGTCACGAGACTCAATGCGAGCACTGATGGTGAACAACTTCAGGTATGATGCGAGAATTCAAAATTTGCAAAAGTGATCCGAGTCCATTAAAATGTCCATGTCACTCATGCTATCTTGAATTGCCACATAAAGATTGAAACCTGTTTCCTTTCGACGGCTGCAAACGCATTGAGTCTCGGAACGAAGAGAAATAATAACACAGTCTGACTCTACACATATGCACCTAGAGCTGATTGGTTGGTGTGGTGATCACGTGCATGCATGCATTGTCGTGTGGGGGCGGGGCGGAGTTTGGTTTGCAGCGCACACTGCACGCATGCGTGATCACCAGCCAATCAGCTGGTTGTGCATGTCTCAGCGTTCGACTGTAGACCTGGCTCGCAAAGTGTGCGTGCGTTTTCAGCTGGAGCCCCGCGTGCGTCACACGGCGGCGGACGGCAGCGCCGGCGAGGACAACGCCTCTGCGGCCGTGTCGTTCGCCCGTATCGCGACGGCGCACGACGGCGGCGACGGCGGCTCCACGATGAACCTGTACGTCGACGAAGACCGCTCGATACACAGCGCGCTGGCGGCGCTGCCGAGCACGCCACTGAACGACCGCTACATGCAGGCGGTGCAGGAGGCGATGCGCGACGTGCTCGTGCCGCAGACGCATCACAACGCCACGCGCAACAGTGCCGCATCGTCGTCGCACGACTACGACGCCTATGCGGGGCTGCAGGCATGCGACACCGCAGGCCGTGAACGGACACCGGTGGCCGTGCAGCCGCAGCGGACAGCCGTCGGGCAGGACGCACACGACGCGACCGGCGAAGCAGCCAGGAGCTCGTCAGCAGCGCACCAACAGCGACAACCGTCCACTAATCGAGTCTACGCGCAGCATCCGGCGCAACGTTCCGGCGCAGAGGAGCACGGCGGCGCGCCGACGGTGGCGCCACGGCCGCTCGGCTTCACCGAGGCGATGCAGATGCACGAGCACTTGCTCGGTGGACAGTGCTCCGCAGTGGGGCACAGACGGCGCCCGGACACGGCGTGCAACTGAACGAGGTGCACACCACCGAGATCACGCTATGACTCGATGCCGTGCGCTGTTAGCGTAGTTTTGGTTCTGCGACTCGCAATGTGTGAGCTGTTTCATGCGGGACGCCGGAGTTTTGTAAAATTAATGAAGTGACCCGTGTCCCTAAGGTACCAATGCGTTACTGGGACGATTTTGCGTTGCTATATCGCGCATGAAACTGCCTGAAATTTTCTGTCCACGTCTGTGCGGACGGACTGAGTTGCAGAACTAAAAGAAAAGACAATACATTTTGCAACATGTGCGTAAAGCATACGTATCGCTGCACACAATCAACACAAAATGCTATTAGCTAATTGCACCTGCAACGTCGTTAGACCTGTGCGTCTTAAAAAAAGAAATATTTTTCAATTTTTGAACCCCGCACGGTACTTTAGTGCTTTTGTTTTTGCATATTTGACTTTTGACTGCATGTGTAAATTTCAAGCAGAATTTACAGAAAGTGCCTGGCGAATGTGAATGCAAAATTTACAGCAAATGTGAATGTGCTAATTGCAAAGTATATGATGGGCCACATGATCAGAACATCAGAACCGGCACAACAAGCCTACAATTGTGCAGTTCAGTTCAACCAGGCACAAATTCACCGGATGTTACAAACTTACGTTACAAAGTTCATTTTGATCCAACTCTAACCTCAAAATATCCCAAAGTGAGAAATCCAAGTTTTTCCACAAAGCTCATTATGTCACCGATTTTGCCATAGTCTATTTCTCATTGTCTGTATGATGTCAATTAGCGTTTGGTTTAGGTTTCTTTAAAAAGCCTTTCACTGTTTTTTGTGTACGACTGGCGGTTTTGAAGTGGTTTCACGAGTCAGAGACTGCATGAAATGAGTGGCTGAATCTTTGAAGCACCCAATCGACACGAACAACTGGTGGAAAGTGTGCTTTGGAATTCATCATTTCGATTCTTCAGTCTTGCTCTATTTATTTCGTGGAAAATATCACCTTTGAAAATGCTTTATAATGTTCTTTCCATCTCAGTACGTTGCTATGCTAGTTGTTATATCGAGTTTTTTCAATTATATCTGTTTGTTACCTTTGATATTTTCTTTTGTGAAAACTCTTTTTCAATTTACGCATGCGTGTGTATGTGTGTGTGCTTCTTTGATGTCATTTAGTATTTCGTATTGTTGTTACGGTCGAATTTGAGCTGATGAATAAAGAAACACACTCAATTCGTTGAAGTTCGGCATTGGTACTCTCAGTTCGCAGTAATTATGTTCTTTTTTATTTTTTTTTATCAATGTTTATCTGACAATTTTTCTGCCAATAACTTTTGGAAAATTGTCACGGGCTCTCGTTCAACGGCAGTTCCCTCCAACTCGCTCCAAACAAAGCTGTGCCAATTGCTGCAAATAGATCAATGCGTCACAAGCAAATACTCGCCTGTACGTGGACCTGTATCACGCTGGTTCAGCCAGTTGGCGGTTGGTTGGGTTCGTGAAAATTGTCAGCCACCAAATTTACTAGAAACTGCTCCGGTAAGAATTTCACTTCATTGAATGCAACATGTTTTCAAGAGCACAATTCCACAGCGAACCTGAAAGCGCGGGTTTTGCATTTGAACGCGCAACTGTTGCCCAGGGTTGTCAGACTGGTCGATCACCAGCAGCGACGCACGCAGCGCTGGATCGAGCAGCAACGTGCGCATTTCGTCGGAGTCCGCTGGAAACGTGCCAAGAATTCAGGTGCGACAAAATCAGCCCCGTAGCCTGGTGGTAGCGCGTCACTGTTGTCTGTGCGTTCGGGGGATCGGATCCCGCCGAGGGTTACAGGCACTTAATGACCGGAGAAAACTCGATGGGCGCCCTAATGACGCCGTTCTGCACGCTTTTCTGGGTTAGGCCCTGACTAAAAATATTACCTAAAACATCGTTCACCCGTTCATCGTTCATCAGTCTGTAGGTGGTGGTTCACTGGTGGAGACAACCAATGCACCCGATACGATAAGAAAAGTCTAGAAATAGAGAAGGAGATATCCCCAACCGAGCGATACCAGCTGTGTAACACTCAGCAGATCTGTCTCGTCGCCCTCTGCTTTCCCGTGCCACACACACTTTCACGGTCACTTTGGCTCATTG
>JASANC010002025.1:0-16685 GCA_030248135.1 Theristus sp. LFF4_11
CAACATTCGCCAATCAATCAATCAACCAATCAATATGTCATCTCAACATGCGATAACTATGATATACACCGCTTTCGTCTTTAACCCCACCACCACAAGCGCCAGCAGAGATGTGCATAGGGTGTTCCTAGGGTGTCCCGGGACAGGCTAGCGTCGCGCGTCGCGCAGCGCCTGAGGGGCTACGTCGCGCAGCGCCTCGGATGGAAGATACAAAATATTCACAAACGAAATAAAAATTTATATGAAATAAAAAGTTAAAAATTCGAACATTTCAGTTGACTGACTAAAACAAATCTTCAAAAGTACGTGTCTTGCTACTTTTGTAGGCTGTAATGTATTTGTATTTGAAATCGCGCTGCGCAATAAGCACATTTACAGTGGTACAGATAACCAGGGTTTTTTGACGCGAAATCGTGCGCCAATGACGCAAAATAGTTTTGGATACTGCAAAAAATCGGTCGTTTGCGTCGCTTTTTCCGTTTCTCTCAATTTTTGAGGACTTCAAAAGAATGTTTTCACGTAAATTTGTCCCAAGATCCGAAATTTTTTAGCGGCGCAAGCCATGGACGGACATGTTTCGTTTGACAATGGCAATCATGCAATAGTCATGAATTCATCCTTCGTTTTTAGATTGTTCAGTGTTTTGTTGACAACGGTTCAATTCAATGTAACAATATTTTCGTTGTTTTAACCGTATCAACGATCACGTCCAAATAGCTTTTTGTTCGCTCCATTTCTGAACATGTGTTTTTTTTTTAATTTGAATGGGCGTCATAGACGCCGACATACTTTGGATGACATTCAAAAATCGTAAGGTAAAATGCGATCTCAGAACCTATTTTTTGAAAAGTTTCTTCGCTGCGCGAAGACTTTACAAATTACCATTTTCATTTATTAATTTCAAAGGCAAAGTCGCCTGCCGAACTTAAAAAACTTTAAAAATGTAAAATTTTCTTTTTCAGCACTTTAAAAACATATCTAAGAACTTTTCACAACTTGTTATCATAACAAATCTTATTTTCAAGCTAGAAATCAAAATTTGGGTATCCCCTCTGGACAACAAACACAAATTTTCAAACACTGTGTTAGTTTCAAGCAGTTTTGTTGTTGTTTGTCTGTCCACTCGTAGTTTACTGCCATGTTTTTTTCCAGATGGGTGCAATTTGCATCTTTTTGGCCATTTGAATCCGGTTTTTGGAAACCTACAATTGCATCGTAGAACTTTCAGTCAAAAATGCAGAAATCATAAAAAATTGTTCATCAAAAAAGGTATTTTGCGGAGCAACTATCAAAATTTTTCTTCGCTTCGCGAAGTCTGCCCCCAGTGTCTATTTATTTTTTCACTCGGGCATGTTCAAAGATAACCCAGGAAATGCAAGCTGCTGTGTTGTTTTGAATCTCAGAACGTTCCTTTTGCAAGGACTCTTCGCCTCAGAACTTTTGCAAGCACACAGCATACTGTCAGATGCAGTGTAGCCGTGTTTTTGAGAGGTCAGTTCTGTGGGACACAAAATTTGCGGGAAAAAATGTGGTGGGGTCGACGTCGCGCAGCAACCCGACCCGGGACAGGCTAGAATTGTCTGGCGTGCACACCTCTGAGCGCCAGCATGCAAATTCAAACGCCAACATCCAACCATGAACGTGAAATCAGTGATGGCTGGCGAGTAGACGGCACCGCCGGCACACGGGCCCATGATGACGCTGATCTGCGGGACAACGCCGGACGAGTTCACGTTGCGCTGCAATGATTGGGGGGTGAGTTGGGTGGAAGTGGAATGCACACAAACACAAACAGAACATATATGGCGCTCCGGGAATGGTCTAAGTCGGGTCTCGAATAAAAGCGCCGAAACCCGCCAGGCATAAGTAAGGTTGAGCCTATAGGAATAACACCCAACTCTTAAACCCCCCCCCCCTCCCCGTTAAGGTATCCACATAAAAAGTAGTGTCAAACTTTCGGTGTTCTGTGTGTTCACAATTGCGCAGTACGGGCCGTGCAGTGATCGTAGCTGAATAGTTTCATAGCAACGCCTCGCTAAATACTGCTTCATGAATGCCGCTAATTAAGTACGGTACTCACACGCGTCACACCTAGAGATGTCAAGAAAAAAAAATTTCTATTTTTTTTTAATTTTTAAAAAAAAATTTTTTTTAAATGAAAGTTGTTCAGAATTTTTCAGGGAGTCCGAATATCACCATCTGAGGAGCCACCGACTTACCATATGACCCCCACTCATATGGGAGGAGGGTGAAAATTTCAGACTTGGTTTCGGCGACGCCATTTTCCCACCGACGACATCACGTCTCGTGTTTTGCCTCTCAATTCACCTCAAATAACACGGAAACAAGTTTAACAACAAACCGGTGTGATCATGCTGACGACACGAGGCGAAACAGCAACGAGCAACCAACGAAGTTACGCTTGCAGTGGCAGCCAGTGCAATTTCGACCTTTCGAGATCCTGAAAAACGATGCGTAAATGTGAGTTCTCTGCTTCTATCTCACCTTAGCGACATCGGAATTTGTTGAACTAGCCTTTGCGACGCTCAAGTACTTCAATGCGCGAGTCGATCATCACTCACCAAGGCTGAAAACAGCGATAAATCAATCCAGAATACCACCTGCAGCGTTGAAGACTAAGTGACAAGGTAAAGTCAAAGAAAATTTTTGTTGAACTTTCGAAAAATTATGCCAAAAAGGGCATTTTCAGGGCACATTAAAGAAAAAATTTCAAAAATTTTTAATAAAAAAAATGCTCATTTTTTTTTTAAATTAAAAAAAAAATTTTTTTTGACCCTTACATCTCTAGTCACACCACGATGAGTAATCGAAAGCTAACCATTAAGAAAACTGGTTTTTCCGGCCGATTTGAAAACTACGGGTTTTGTCAACCCAACGAGCGATTCCGGGCACACTGGTCACGCACGATATTTACCGCAGCTAGATTTTCTGTCATCTTATTCTGTTGATCTTTGCACCGCATTTATCTTCGCTGTCTCCACTTGGTCCCACGCCCACCCCCCCCCCCCCCCCCCCAATTATCTATCTGTGTCTGTGAACGTTGCCCAGTTTCTAGACTCCTCGCTGCACGTTTCTTTGTGGACTGCAAAACCAAAACTGACCTGAAAAATGTCTGCATAACCGGCAAGACTTTCCACTCCTTCCTGGATACGCGCCCCTCCAGAATCGTTCAGACCAATCACAGGCGCTCCAACGAGCATGGCAGCATCCATGATCTGGTAAAAACAACGTCCAACGTCACACACAAAGTCGTTTCCACCTTTTTTATTGAAGTCTCTAGATTACCTTGCAAATTTTCTGCGCGTGTATACCTGATAGACTGCCGCCGAAAACAGTGAAATCCTGAGAAAATGTTTTTAATATTTTTTTTTCAAAAAAAATCTTTTATTTAAAAAAAATACGACACAATACAGCATCGAACATTCATCCGACCAACCTGACTGAATACGAAACAAGTGCGTCCAAATATTTTGCCCCGACCTGTCACAACACTGTCGCCAGGGTACTGAAGAACGAATAATGTTTCATTGTCTGTTTGATTTTCTGATTGTGTTTGTACAACTGATTCTTCACTTTTTTTGAACTTCGGTATGTACAGCCAATTTTTAAATCGCTTCGATCTCGCGACTGCATAAATGTCTGAAGCTGAAATTGGCACCACTAATAGTCAGTGTAAAAACTTCAGCCGAAAATATTAACTTCGTTGGGCACCGCACAACCGTGCGTTCACCCAAAATTTCAAATTTTCACTGTTTTTTTACAATTTTCAAGCTTCTGCACAACAAATGCCAACCAAATGACTATAGGTGGTAGAAAATTCAGCTTCAGACGTTAATGCAGTTGTCAGATCGGAGTGCTTTACAAAATTTACGTTTTTCCCGATCACCCAGTACCTGTCTGTCACACGTTTTTCACCTTTTCTTTGTCGAGGCCAAAATCAGAACAGTAGTGCTCGGCAAACATGTCATACTCGACAAACGAGTTCGGATCGAGCAGCACATCCAAACGTTCGCGCGCTGTCAGTTTACCCTGGAAAATAGTGACAAAAAAATAACACGTGCAAAGACATCATGACTCAGTGACCGGATCACACAGTGAAGACAAATCATCGCGACAAGCACTCGTTTCATCACAAACCACTGTTTTTACCTTTTGAAACCTGAGTTCAACTTTTCTCTCAATTTTTTTCTCAATTTATTTCAACTCAACGCGCTCGAAAGCGGTAACGAACAAAAGCAGTCACAAAATTTCCCAATAATACGCAATGACGACGGGCACAGAAGATAAGAGACTAAGATTGGGCAAGATACGAACGAACTAACAATGGAAGAACAGCAGAAAGCAAAAACTGATCGCATCTGGGCAAACATACAATGTATCTGTCAATTTACGGAACAAATCCACAACCGTGAGAGAACACAACAGAAACTTCAACCGCTACACACACACACACACACACATCACAAGAACGGAAAGTCACAGTGCAGAATGCGACGTTCGATCACTGACCCGTTTATGTTGTGCATCGATGCGTTTCTGTCCACCGCCCTTCAACGCCTTCGACCGTTTCTCATCGATGTGCGCCTTCACTTTCACAACGAGCGGCACTTCGGCGCCAACGGTTTTCGGGGCACTGTAATTGGCACTGCTCAAATGAACAACCGGCAAGCGCCCGATCGCCGTCAATCGATGCAACAGCGGCACACAACGCGCTGCCGTCATTCTACGTTTTCGTTTTTGTCGTGACAAAATGTTACCTGCATAAGAACTTTTTAAATTGAATGAAATTGAAACCGGATTTTTTGCGTCTGTTCAATTGGATCCTAATTCAATGTATTTTTTTAAAACAAAAATGACGATTTTTGTTTTTTTTTTTAACAACCCTAGTCCGTAGTCCCCCCCCTTAGAACAACTATGGTACCGAAAAACCGAAGACGGGCCGATTTTTTTTGCGTGCGTGCGAAACTGTTGCCTCCTAGTTTTAGCTTGGAAAGCAATAAAGCGCTCTTGAAGACTCAGGCTAGGTAGTTTTCTTTTGTCATTTTCATTCACAGGTTTGGTGTCTGTCTTGCTGTTTGTTCCCATTTGGTACAGTCGAACTCACTAAAATGTGGAATCAGCTGATTGGTCGGCCGAGGGTAGGCTGCTCACACTCTTCTTCAACCGTTCTTTTTTCGTGGATTTCGATTTTATTGAAACGTGTTTTTATGAATTTCCAGCACCCTTTTTGTGCTAAAAATAAACTCGAAGGTTGGAGACCGCGAAATTTAGAAAATTTTTATTCCACAGCTCAACTCAAAATGTATTTTTTGTTTAATGACGACGACGACGACGTCGCTTAATTTTTGCGTGTGGACTGCAAAATAAAAGCCTGAAAGGAGTGAGCTGTGCATGGTTTGCTGCGTGCACCAAGTAAATGAACACAGCAGCTTACCAAAACAACTTGAAAACGGTGAAAATGAAAAATGAAAGCAAAGTCGTCGTCGTGTCGCCGTCGTCCGCGAAGTCGGAACGCATTTTTTTTAATTGCGGACGCAGGTCGATCGGTCAGCAAGGAATGAAACCCCCTTCAGCTGGCTACACAGCGCACTCATTTCAGGCTTTTGTCTTTCAGTTCACACGTAAAAATTAAGCGACGACGTCGTCGTTGTTGTTGTTGTTGTTGTTGTTGTGATTTTTAGGCGATGTTTTCAGCCAGGGCTAACCCAGAGAAGCGTACAGAACGCCATTGAGTAGGGCGCCCATCGAGTTTGCTCTGTCATTAAGTGCCTATACACCCCTCGGCGGGGCTCGATCCCCCGAGCGCACAGACTGCAGTCTAACGCACTACCACCAGGCCACGAGGGTGACGTCGTCGTCGTCGTCGTCAGTAAAAAATGCCATTTGAGCTGTTGAATGAAAAAAATTGAATTTCGCAGTTCTCCAACCCTTTGAGTTTATTTTTAGCATGAAAACGGTGCTGGAAATTCACACTCATTCAAAAGAAACACGATTCAATAGAATCCAGATCCACGAAAAAAGAAGGGTGCGGAGTGTGAGCAGCCTACACTCGGCCGACCAATCAGCTGATTCCACATTTTATTGAGTTCGACTGTATGTCAAACTTTTTCCTATTTAAATTAATTTTAATTCATCAGATTTTGGCGGAATAAATCTTTGCATGGATTTCGTATTTGTGAGCGTTTGCGGATTTTAAAATGATCAGTCTGTATGTTTGCTTTTTTCAGTTCTAAAACGTAACCACTTGGCGTTTACTTTTTTAACGTTCTTTCTGATAACCGTGTACTAAGTACCAACTAACTACTAGTCATCAACACCTACACATGCATTCTCAAATCATGCGTCTGCTGCTTTTGTTGTTATTGCTGGTTTCATTTGTTGCTCAGCAAGGTTTTAGTTGGTTTCGAAACTTTTCTTTGGTCACCTACTAGCTAAGTGAGTATTTTTGCGCCTGAGGAGAGTATAAAAAGCAAGAAACGACCAGCGGTCAGTACTAAGAAATTTTTTTCGTATACTCAAACTCATATCAATATGTGGGTACTGGGTATTGTGCGATACATCAACATTTACACCTTTTTGGTGTGTGCACTGCACCTTGCCTAAAAACACATTTGCTGAAGAAAGTACAGGGTGGGCTAAAAAAAAGGTTCCATTTTCAAACTGCTGTCACTGGCGGGTGTTTGAATATTATGAGCTGAAATTTTCAGCACTAATAAAACATGTGATGCCATTTTACTGACAAAAATTTTTTTCCCGATATGTAATTCCTAGCGCTCACTGTGGCAGATTTTCTAAAAAGCTCGAAAAATCAACAAATTGACGGAAATGAGTGCAAGAAAAAATTAGTATCAAGATGCGTGATTCAATTCTGAAACTGTTGCGAAGGTGACAAATGTGTCTTTTTGAATACCCGGGGTATTGATAGTTCAAATCATGCGCTCAGAGTGGAAAGGTCTCGCACTTGAATTGCATTTGAGCAGCTCGAGCGAAATTCTGATGTTTCACAACGGACTTGAGTCAGCAGCCATGCGACTGCGACAGAAAGAATTGTTCAGTTGAGTTTTTGTTTTGTGTGTTGCTCTGTCTGTTAATTTGTTTATTTTGAAAAGTTTTTCTGCGGTTTGAATAAAAACAGTGTGTCAGTTTCAGTTTTCTGCAGTTTCGTCATGGTTAAGTGGACAGCAGTCTGGTGTGCTATCTGGTGGGAGCAATCTGAAAGTTTTTCTGCAGTGACTCACCAGTTTCGCGTAAAATTCAGTCTAGCCGCTGCCGGACAAGAACCTTGATAATGATTTGAATGTCTATGAGCAATGATTCGTTGTGAAATTCTTGGTTAAAAATCCGTTTTTTTTTGAAAATTTGGGAATTTTTAAACATTGTGCTGTAAAACTGAATCTACTTGACCAAACTGAATAAAAATTTTGTCAGAAAAATGGCATCACATGTTTTATCAATGCTGAAAATTTCGGCTCATAATATTGAAACACCAGCCAGTGACAGCAGTTTGAAAATGGAACCTTTTTTTTGGCCCACCCTGTATTATACGCGACGTTCTTCACAATGAGATTTTTGTTCACAGATCTCGACAACAATCGTTACGTCGGTTGCTTCGCAAACGCCAATTCGAGCTATAAAGATGGATCACTAAATGGCACATTAAAGAAGTTATTCAATACAAACTCGCCATATTCATGCGTTCAGTTGTGTCGCATTGGATTTTACCATTTTGCTGGTTGGTTTTCCTGGTATGCGCCGCATAGATATATGTATGTTTCATGCATGATACGGGAATTCAAAATTGGCAAAGTGATCTGAGTCCCCTAAAATATGGCCGGGTCACTTAAGCTATTTTCAATTGTCACATAAAAATTGAAAATAATTCCTTTTCTTGTCTACACACGCATTGAGTCGCGGAACTTAAAAAATTGATAATACCAAATAGTGATCAATTGTAAACAGTAAAGACAATTAGAAGTTGTGCATTTTTTTAGCCTTGCATGCGTATGATGCATACCATGCCTTTACATACTAAGTATACCTTTGTAATGTTAAAAAAACAAAAGTTGGTGCCGTGAAATAGTGAGAGATATGGTATGGTGTGGAGTGGTGCGGCCACTGTGGAACACGGTGCACGTCGCCTCAACCAATTTGCGACAAAATGTTCCGTTTCGTATGCGTCCACACGGCGACTGCAGCAAAGTACACTATACCACAGCTTAATGCGGTTTTTTAAATGAAACGTTTTAAATGAAATGGTTTTTTAAACGCAGTTCGCTGCGTAAAACCGTCGCTTAAAACTTAAAAAAAACTCATTCAGGAGTTAAGTTCATTCACGAGTGTCATTGCGGTCGCATGAGCCGACTGTTGAATTCGTCTGTCACTTTGCGTTTGCCTGACGATCGCTGTGAACAGTACAAATGCCCTGGCGATAATTCGTCGTTTTGTGGCGCAGACTCTGCAATTGCGGTTTATGACGCAAGATTTGATGGTAATAATGCAACCAAAATGCAGTGGTTTAGACGGATAGAAAGTGGTTTCAATATTATTGCGATATGTTTCAAAACTCGATATCACGGATCATGCAATAAATTCTCTCACAGCTTACCCAGGACGTTCGTGCGCGAATGATGAACGCTGCATCTATGGAAGCAGTTGTGTCGCAGGCAAATGTGCTTGTACAAACAACACAACGCTGCATCTGACCCACAACACGCAGCAAAAGAATGCAGATGTTGATGTAGATTCCGAAGCAGATGTTTGTGCACTCATGCACAAGCACTTTGTGCAGATGCACAAACCCATGCACATATCGACGATGCAGATTCAGATTGCTTCCAAAGAAAAAAGAAATTTTTGAACAAAAAAGCTTGTTTAACTTTGCTTGCAAGAAAAAAAATGCAAAACTTTGTTAACTCATGCAAAAATAAAAATAAAAAGCAAAAATTGTCTGCATGGCACGGTTTGTGCATCCGCATCAATAAGTACGAGGTGCATCGGCACGAACGTCTGCATCTGAATCTGCATTATGAATCTGCATTATTTTTCTGCATGAAATGCCTTGGTTTGTTTGGTTTTCTTTCAGTACATTAGGTTTTGTGACACTTTTCACAGAGTTTGTTCGTTTGTTGGATTTCTGTCAATTGGGATATTGTATAAAGCATCATCAATGGAAGTGAGTTTTTTTCATTGTTTGCAGTCGCTGTCGGTGGCCACTGTATCAACGGCACACTCTTTTGCGTTGGTGGCGCGGAGTGTATCGATGGAAAATGTGCCGGTTAGCTCGGCAAGAAGTACACGAGAAAAATAACGTAGACTGAAATGCAGATTCAGATGCACACGTTTGTGTCGGTACAGATGTTCGTGCACTAACGGATACATACCGTACAGTATGGCCGTATAAATAAGGCAGTCCTCGTATTGTCCATCAAGGCGAGATCAGTCGCAGACTAGGAGTTGTCTTTTTTAAGAATGCCAAGATCATTCCCAATCGTGTGTGCAAGGAAGAAAGAATGAACAGAATAGCACGAAGAATCAATTATGACCTATTTTTTAAACGTGTCCCACTGAAATGATGTCATGCGCCGCCAAACATGCGCTTGCCTTCACAGAAAACCAGACCAGACTTTCCATTTAGCCGATTTCTTCCCATAAACAAATGGTGAATGTCGAACCAGTCACACCAAACTGACATTTTAGTGCCTGTACTTTGATAAACGGGCGTTTTTAAAGCAAATGACATCAATTTAGTCCGGACACGTTTGAATAAATCCACAATAGTTAAAAAACACATCAAATTTCACACACAATCGGGTATCTGAACGTCTGTTTGCTTTCATTCAAATTTCACGCGCTCCTTGCACCCTGAGAAAAGCTGCCATGTTTACTCAGCCGTACTTTAGCGTATGCGTATACCATGAAAAAGTTACAATAACACGTCGGTGATGCAGCCATTGGTTGCCATGCTATTTCTCAGGAACGCTCAGATTTCAATTTTACGCAGTTTGGTAGAAAGTTTAGTATAGTGGTTACTTTGGTAGTTCGCTTGGTGTGTGAAGTTTTGCAGTTTTTTTGGTGTCCAATTTGTATTGTTAAAAAGCGTAATTTAAGAAAAGCAAGTTTCTCGGGAAAGTTTCTCGGTTTCAGCTGTTCTGCCATCACACGACTCCCACAACGCAACTGCGCGGATTGAGGTTCTCCTCACAACCTTTACAGTTAATGTTAAAATAAATACCAGTAACCCATTTTTATCGAAAACTTTCTCACCATTTGCTATTGCAGAACTTTTGAAAGTTTTTTTTTTACTTTTCAGACACAACCAAATTATCCACTTGTAACGGCAGAACAAAGCCAAGGACTCAGCCCCCTGCTCATTGTGTGCATTTGTGTCGCAGTTGCTGTGGTTTGCCTTTTGTCAGCGCTGCTCACAGCTGGTGAACATCAGACATTTTTTTTTGGTTTTTTCTACTGGACAATTTGGTGTGCATCACATGGTCAATAAAAGCTAAATGACCGGACCATTTTTGGTCCTTGCAAATCAGCAAATGATGCCATTTCTTTTTCGTGTTATTGTCAAAATATTCTCTTTTGCAGGTATCATATACGCACGGCGTCGGCGTCGGCGTCGACGCAGGTCTCCCGTCAAACGGATCAAAAGAAAACGCTGAATTTAGAACGACCAGAAAAAAACAACCAAATGAATGAAACTCCTCCAATTGCAATGCAGTTGTTGCGTTTTGACAACATTTATCTATGTGTACGGTTTTTTTTGAACCTGTCAATTTTTGTCAGCAGAATATAAAAGCCGCGAAAAAAAATGGAACGGAATGAGGTTGGAAAGATGACATCTGCAGTACTTACCCACCAACGGTTTTTCATCCCAACCAAATCTGATGATCCGCGTTCATTCTGCTTTAAAATTAGAGTTTCTTGCGCTGTGTTCTGCGAATGAAGTGACAGGTTAGAACAAACATACTATGTGCTATCACCACAATCTTTTTGTTTCTGTGACTCATTGTGTTGGTGGTACACATGGAAAGAACGAAAAGGAAAGAAGGATAAAGGATATCGCTAGACACGAAGGAAGATAATGCACATGAACTCAGAACGCCCAGCCCAGACCGAATAAATTTTTTCTTGTTTTGCCACTGACAGCAGAACAAAATCACGGACCGCTCACAAAACGTTCAGCGCCACTGGCATACAGGGTGTTTCAGAAGTAGTGGGTAGGTGTTTTACGCGTTATTTCTCGAGTTGTGTTGAAGCATATTCAATCAAATTTTAGACAGTTGTTCAGGAAAGTTCAACTTAGATTTGTGCAAAATTTCAGAGAAATTCATTTACCTGCACATGAATGACAGAGCAAAACACAAAAAAATTCAAAAACGGACCAGAAAATCTAGATCACGCGATACCGCCAGAAAACAAAGGACAACACTCAATGCAAACATTCAACAGAACACTTAAAAATGTGTATGGCGATAACAGCAAACAGCAACAACAACGACAACAGTCAACTCAATCAAATTTCTCAAAGTGTCCACCATGAGCCTCAATGCATCACTTGCACCTATCCGTCACGGCCAAAACCGCCTTCTCGCGCGCATGTACGCTGGCATCGATGCGAAGGCCTCGGAGATGAATTGTTTCAGCTGGACGATTATTGCCGATTAAAAAAACATCCAACGATTCGGCTGCATACAAGCTAATGTTTCACCCGGTTCCAACCAAGAACCCCCAGTTGCGTGCTGAAATCAAGGTTTTTGTGGGTTTTGCTCTGTCATTCGTGTGCAGGTTAATGAATTTGTCTGAAATTTTGCACAAATCTAAGTTGAACTTTCCTGAACAACTGTCTAAAATTTTATTAAATATAGAGTAGATAATAGGCGATTATTCATGTGATCTGTGATTATATAACCGTGCCTTTGTACTGTCTAAGGAGAGTTAGGAGTCAGATAGTTTCGTACAGACATAAATCTTTTTGTATAGTTCAACACAACTCGAGAAATAACGCGTCAAACACCTACACACTACTTCTGAAACACCCTGTAGTTGAACGTGATAGAGCGTTAATTTTTCAGATTTTTGTGCTGCTGCTGCAAAGGTCAAGGTGAACACAATTGGCGACATGACATAGTTTTTGAACACATGAACCTTTTGCGCCGCACCACAGAGCTTTACAAAAGCCGGTCGGTTCTTTTTAAGGTTCGTTTATACCTGACGTATGCCCATACGGCACGTCACGTCGCGTCACGTCAGGTGGTAGCATGCAGCGCATCCAAACCAAGGTCGTGTTTCTCGTTCCAAACAATTTTTCTGCGCTCCATAGTACTTTCTTAAATACTTCAGATAGAAAACGCACCGGTTCACGTTGTTGTTGATGGACAACGCCTCGCTTACATACTTAAAAGTGATTTTTTTTAGATTTCTGATCAGAGGTTGCTTGCAATGAGTCGTTGTAGGTTCCTAATCCTAAACCTAATCCTAATCCTTAGCCAAGCCTTTTTGATAAGGTGAAAATAATCAATTTAGTTTTTGCATTTTTTTCTTTCCTGTGTTAAAGGACAAGGGCCACCGCCACTGCACATGCACCTCTTTTAATAATGATGCATCACGGTTTTTTTTGGTTAAAAAATCGAACCCCAGGCAGAACTTTCATGATTTTGTTTTGGTGATCTCATTTACCCCTTTTCCAAACCGCTACCACGTCTCTTCTTGTGGTTTGATCCTCAAAACGTCACTAATTGTCCCCAGCTGAAGTGAAACCAAACTTACCGGCTTGAAATTCGATTAATTCTGATGATGTAGCGACGACACGACACGAAACCGCAATCAGACAACGTAATGCTTGCAAACGGAGCAGCTCGGACGCTAAGAATTTAGATTGCGAGGCGAATTATCACCTTATCTGCATCGGGCTTCCAAGCTTTGGGACGCTCAAAATCTTTGTCGCAGATGTTGTTGAAACCAGTAATCAGTCGGTAAAACGGTCCAAAATCGACTGCTTAAGGTTTTACGACGTAATATCAAAGAAAATTTTTGTTGAACTTTTGAAAATTTGTGCCAAAATTGAGGTTTTCAGAGCATATTATAGAAAAAATTTCTAATTTTTTTAAATTGGCATTTTTGTTTTTTATCACTTTAAAAAAATCGATTTTGTTTAACAACCCTACTCTGAAAACCATGATAGCACACAGACACAGCCCCCCGCCCCCCCCTAGAACCAGTACCGTGGGCGAGGGGGGGGGTGGGGGGGGGGGTACACACCCCCCAGAGCACCAGAGACCGTGGGGTTGGGGGGGGGGGGGGGGCACGTGCCACCCCCCCTAAAACCGGGCACCCCCTAGGGTTAGGGGGAAAAAAATCCGGATTTTTTTTTTAATTAAAAAAAAAATTTAAAAAAAATTTTTTTTTACAGCCCCCCCATCGGACCCCCACTCGAAAATTTGGCCGACACCCCCCCCACACCCCCCATGAAATTTTGTCTGGAGGAGACCCCCCCCCCCAAAATTTTCCGTACACCCGAAAATTTTTTTCGAAAATCATGATTTTTTGTTTGTGAAGTCCATAATATAATATAATATATGATAACTTGACCATCTTCATTGTAATTTCAAAGATTTTGCAGCAAAATTTAGCGTTTTTCCTTTAAAATTTAAGCGAAAAAATATCATGGGGGGTGGGGTGGGGGGGGGTGGACCCCCCACAGAAAATTTTGAAAAAATGCACCCCCCCCATGGGACCCCCATGGGAAGTCCTACGTTACCATAGGTTGGACCCCCCCTCACTTTTTGGTCGGCCCCCCCCCACGGCACCATACCTGGGGTTAGGGGCTTTGAAAAAAAAATTTTTTATTTTTTTTTCGTTAAAAAAAAAAATTTGGATTTTTTTTTCAAAAATTTGAAAAAATTTTCTTCTACTTTGCTCTGAAAATTCGATTTATGGCATAATTTTTTGAAAGTTCAAACTTCAAACCAAATTTTCTTCCCAACTTCTTTGTGTGCTTAGGTACCGTACATGTCATTATTTGGTCATTTTGACCGACGTACTCCATGTTTTTCGATTTGGATGACTTCTAGAGTCAATTTTTAGCGTTGAAATGACTTAACTGAATTGAAATATCGTTTCAGAAATCGTTTTCTTGCAACTTAGAACATGTTTTTTCAGGCATGCGGTCGATCCGGTACCGGTCGATCCGGTACGGTCGATCCGGTACCGGTCGATCCGGTACCGGTCGATCCGGTACCTGGCAATTTTCTAGGGCGGTCGATCCGGTACCGGTCGATCCGGTACTCGGTCGATCCGGTACCAATTGAAATTTTCAGCTGTTTTAGCATTCAATTCAATTTGTTTCTGATTTGTTTTCCATTTTTCTTCGTTTCTCTCATTTTATCTGATGTCTGAAACATTTTACCGCAGGTTTTTTCGCGGGAAATATGAAAATAAAAACAACAGACATTTTTCCTCAACTCCAAAAGAGAACCGAATCAGTCTTCATATTTTTATTTTGTTCTCCTTTTCTTGCTGAGCTGGTAATTTTGCAAATTTTCACCGTCTTGGAGCTTTATTCTTCTGGAAAATAGTTCAGAAAATGAAAAAACATATGGTACACTTGTTTTGCTTTTTTCAGAATCAGATTACGATTACCAAAACCAACAAAGTGTCGCAAGTCGTCGTCGTCTCATCGTATCATCAACAATCGTGTTCGGTTTCATGTCTTTCCGTGCTGCATAAATGTTTCGCAATCACCGAAACCAAAGAAAAATCGAAAACACAACGAATTGAACGCTAAAAACCCGTAAAACAGCTGAAAATTTCAATTGGTACCGGATCGACCGAGTACCGGATCGACCGGTACCGGATCGACCGCCCTAGAAAATTGCCTGGTACCGGATCGACCGGTACCGGATCGACCTACAGCTAGGGTTAGGGGCTTTGAAAAAAAAATTTTTTTTTTATTTTTTTTTTCGTTTTTTAAAAAAAAAAATTTGGATTTTTTTTTTCAAACTTAAAAAAAAAATTTGAAAAATTTTTCTTCTACTTTGCTCTGAAAATTCGATTTATGGCATAATTTTTTGAAAGTTCAAACCAAATTTTCTTCCCAACTTCTTTGTGTGCTTAGGTACATGTCATTATTTGGTCATTTTGACCGACGTACTCCATGTTTTTCGATTTGGATGACTTCTAGAGTCAATTTTTAGCGTTGAAATGACTTAACTGAATTGAAATATCGTTTCAGAAATCGTTTTCTTGCAACTTAGAACATGTTTTTTCAGTCGGTAGGCCATGAGATGAACATGATATCTTGTTGATTGGCGTACGTTATAGGTCTACAATGGAGTTGTGCGATATATTGTTAAACAATTGGAGCGGGGATGTTGGTTAATACCACATCACACGACCGTTTTTCAGGTACCCGATAACATGGCCACATGTTAAAACTTGCGTGCTGAGCTAAACTAACGTGTTAAACTTGCGTCTGTCAGTTGCCCGCAACGTGATCGCGAAATCATGGTACGTGTTTTCGATACGATGATTTGAAGAGTGGGCTCTCGCCATGTGGCAGATAGCATAGCTGGTTGAACCTGAAAGTAAGTGTCTTGGGGGGGGGGGCGACCGGGTCGACAGGGGTTGCCGACTTAGCTACAGCAAACAGGAATTTTTGAACACAGTCAAATTTTGGTAATTTTCTAAAGAGGAACAACTAAGAACGGTTCAATATTCAAGTACACGTCGAAAATTGTCCTGTTTTACTGTTGAAAATGCAACTTTCCCTCTATGAAATGGACATAATTTCAATAAAACACGATTTTCGCTCTTATAGTTTTCCGGATCGTTCTGAAAATAGTCTAGATGAACTCAGCTCGACGAGACGCTTCGAACAAACCTAACTTGTAAAAAAAAATTTTTTTTTTTAAAAAAAATTTTTTTTTTAATTTAAAAAAAAAATCCGGATTTTTTTTTTCCCCTAACCCTACCTACAGCCGTTTTTTCAGTCGGTAGGCCATGAGATGAACACGATATTTTGTTGATTGGCGTATGTTATAGGTCTACAATGGAGTTGTGCGATATATTGTTAAACAATTGGAGCGGAGATGTTGGTTAATACCACATCACACGACCGTTTTTCAGATACCCGATAACATGGCCACATGTTAAAACTTGCGTGCTGAGCTAAACTAACGTGTTAAACTTGCGTCTGTCAGTTGCCCGCAACGTGATCGCGAAATCATGGTACGTGTTTTCGATACGATGATTTGAAGAGTGGGCTCTCGCCATGTGGCAGATGGCATAGCTGGTTGAACCTGAAAGTAAGTGTCTTGGGGGGGGGGGCGACAGGGGTTGCCGACTTAGCTACAGCAAACAGGAATTTTTGAACACAGTCAAATTTTGGTAATTTTCTAAAGAGGAACAACTAAGAACGGTTCAATATTCAAGTACACGTCGAAAATTGTCCTGTTTTACTGTTGAAAATGCAACTTTCCCTCCATGAAATGGACATAATTTCAATAAAACACGATTTTCGCTCTTATAGTTTTCCGGATCGTTCTGAAAATAGTCTAGATGAACTCAGCTCGACGAGATGCTTCGAACAAACCTAACTTGTAAAAAAAATTTTTTTTTAATTTAAAAAAAAATTCGGATTTTTTTCCCTAACCCTAACCATA